>JAVHNF010071443.1:0-13282 GCA_034783455.1 Micropsitta finschii | reverse complement strand
AATATTTTCATCAACGACCTGGATGAGGGAACTGAGTGTACCCTCAGCAAGTTCGCTGATGATACTAAACTGGGAGAGGCAAGTCCCAACCACGCAGTCAGAGCGGGAGCGTTCCCTGTGCCCACACTGAGCCAGGCGTGCTCGGGCAGGTCTGCTCAAGCCGTGCCTGCAGCAGCAGCTCAATGGGAAGAGGAGGGAAGGAGCTGGGAGGGTGCTTGGGAAGCAGAGCGGGTCTCTGGCCCTTCAGGCTCAGTGTGGGCACGGATTGTCCCTAACGCCACCAATTCATTGGGCTCTTTGTGAGGACAGACTTGGGGAACCACAACAGAGCAATTACTCTGAAGCCTACTGAGGGCAGTGTTAAACTCTGCACCGGTCGAGTGTCATGGGCTTGGTTAAACCACCAGAACCACAGAGAAAGGACCAGGACGGGCTCTGCTCAACCTTAGACTCCAAAGGCTGGCAAACAGCAAGCAGAATTGGGCAAGAAACGCATCAGTAAACAAGGGAGGCAGAGGGATCAAACCCAGCAGGAAGCTGCCCCCCTGCCCATCCTGCCCGAGCCCTCCAGCTCCTCTCCGGCTGACTTTGTTCACCGAGGATTTAGGGTATAATTTGGGGGTGAAAGATGCCAGATAGGATCAGGACGGATACACCTGGAGGAACTGTATTGGTTTTCTTCTGCTCTGAAACTTGAGCCCATAGAAGCAGAGGCTGAGGCGCGGAGCCGCCGCAGGCAGCGCATCCCCGCAGGGCTGGGAAGGAAGGCGCTGACCTTTCCTGCTCCCGAGTTTGCTCAGGATTAAGATAACACATTTTAAAGGCTAAATCCTCCCCCCCCGGGGGGGTTCCCGCACAAAGAGATGGGGTTTTGTGCCTCGCATTCCACACACCCCCCATAATGAACAGACGCTGGCCCGCGGGCAGGTGCCCACCCAGATGGGATCAGAGCATCCCGATGTTTTAATTCATTCTTCCTGGAGGTTTCTGCTTTTATCCACCTAAAAGGTTGCATCTGGAGGTGGTGATGGGGGCACATGCAGCCCACCCTTCCCCGCAGGAATCGGTGGTTTAACCTCAGTTTTCCCCACAAAGGGAAGGTCTGGTATCATCGTGTTCCTAAGAACCACGGCAACATCCAAACACCTCTGCTTTCCTTCCCTGTGCCACTTTAATCTCTGCTGTTTCAGAGGAACGACATCACCCTTTCATCAGGCACGAAGTCGCAGCTTTAAACTGTGATGGAACCCGCTTTGTTAAGGGCTGTTTTGTGGCGGGGTGAGGTGTTAAAACACCGGTTTTCCCCCTCGTTTTAGTAAGGATCCACCTCAAAAAAAAACCCCCACAAACCCACAGCTTAAAATGGTTTAAATGTGTGCAATCAGAATTCCAACCCTTCAGCAGCACGGCCATTGGAGCTGCCCCGGTGTCACCGCTGAGAGCAGCCGCCACGTCCCCAGGCCTGGGATGTCAAACAGGGGCTGCTCCAGCCCTCAGCATAGAGCCCCAAGGACATGCAAGTGCTTGAATAAAGGAGCCCGGACTGCAGGAGCAGAGCCAGCTCCTCCCGTGCTCATCCTCTTGCCCAGGGACACGTCTAATTCCAAAGGCATCCAGGCCAGGTCTGCAAATAGGGCGGAGAAACGGGATGACCTAAAAATATTTAATTATCGGGGAAAGAGATGGAAATTACACCTGGAAATAGCTTCGGAGAGCGTCGTTTTCCCATCTGATTTCAGAGGGGCCCCTCTAGAAGAACCAGGGCAGAGGATTTCACCTGCAACCACACTTCAGCGCCCAAAGAAACCCTTTGCACAGCACCAAGACGCTGCCACCGACACAGCAATGGCAGCATAAATGAAAGCATTCCTCTTAAATCCATGGCTGTGGGAAATATCAAAGGTGAACGGGAGCAGCGTTTGCTTTTGGAAAACAGCAACGACTCCAAGGCAAGAACGGGGAGGGAAACCTGGTTTAAGGCAATGGGCCTTAAGGCAGGTAAATGCAGCCCAGCTCCAACAGAGGGTAACTGCCTCCCATGCTCTGGAAGCAGAAGGTCAGGTTGAGGGAGCCGAGTATCCCAGCATGGACCCACCTCTGGGGCTCTGTGTCCCCTTTCTCCAATAGCCAGAACCCGGTTTTCTCCCTGTTATAACACCACGGGATTATAAAGAGGAGAGATCACTCTGGGAAAGACAGCATAAAGCATGACGAGGGCAGATCAGCTCTTCACAGAAAATCTTATATTGCTTACGACTTACTGTCTGGGAACATAAACCAGTTTAACCAGCCGGCCCTAAATCACAGTGACAGCTTTACACTACCCACAAACCCCTGCTCGCCCTCATCCAGCTCAGCCCAACCTCCCCCTTCCACAGCCACCCTCTTTTAAGCCCTCATTCCCCCCCTTTCTCCGGGCAAGCAGCACACGCATAGGATGGAGCAGTGAACCCAAGGCACAGCAGGGCCCGGAAGGGATGAGCTGCATTCCCAGCCTTGCTGCTCATGGAGATCCTGGACAAGTCCCCCTTCCCAGTCCTCATCCATCCCTTCAGCCCCAGCAGTCCTTGGGGTGGACATCACACGCATAGCCTGTGTTGTATCCAGCCCTACTGATGGGAGCAGGATGCAGCAGGATGCTTCCCCTCTCCCACAGTGAAGCAGGACAGTGGCTGCCCTTGTCACTGGGAATAGCACACTGGGTCCTTGCACACTGTGGTCCTGCCCATCCTCACCTCTCCATAGGGACATTTAAGGAGTGAAAGGTTCCATCAAGCAGGGTGCTAACAAGCAGAGCCCTGCTCGCAGGCAGCTGATGCTTTTAGCATCTTCCCCCCACCCCCTTAAAATAAATCCCAGGCTTTTCCTCTTCCAAATCTGCTGAGCCGATGCTACATGGGAAACTGTGAAACATTCCATGGCCGCATGCTCCCCATTGCTCTTAATCCACTTCTAATTAAGATCACGTGTGACGCGGCCCTAAGCTAAGTGGCCATAAAATGCTATTGTGGCAACTTGATAGCAAACCAAACGGAAGGAAATCACAGCAAAATCCACGATGAAGGAGGACGGGATCACAAAACACAGCGCTTGAAAACAACACGAGGCAATTTCCTCCTGATGTGGGGAGAAAACACCGCCACCAGCAGCATCCTCTGGGCACAGCTCAGCCTCTGCAGGCAGCGCGGAGCAGGGACCACTGCTGCTCCTTATGGATCCGACCTACATCCACTGCACAGAATCCACACACAATCCCATAGGGAACAGACCAAACCACCCCAGAGTAGCCCCAGGACACCCAAGGCTGTGATTCAAGCCAATGACTTCCCCAAGCCCATTCCGAGCAGCTCATCCTAGCGCATCCCTGGCATCAGTAGCTCCCACAGCAGAGCAGACACATGGGAATACAGTGCTGGCTGCTGCATCTTGCCAGGACTCAAAGGACTAAACCCCTTTTTCCCAGAAACGGTCACAGCCTTTTGATGAGGGGGATTTTCAAAGGAAGGAAGGAAGGAGCAGGGGCTGGAAGCATCACCAGGAATGGGGCTGGCACGTTATAGAGGGAGGAATCAGCTGCACAGGACCGGGGGTTGGGTTAAAGCTCCCTGCTCCCCCCGTGATGCTGCATCCCTCAGCTGATGACCACTGCACCCTTCCCGAGAAGCACCTTGTGAAGGTCAGAGCAGCTTCACACCAGGGAGACAATCTGGGGACTGGCTCAGGACCAAAAGCCGGTCTCCAGCATCAGTGTGCAGCCACCACTGAGATCTCCCCTTCAGAATGACCCTGTCCCTCCCGTCACCCATTCATCCATCACCCTGACCCAGGCCCCCTCCTCATCCTCTGCCAGGACACCTCTTTGCTGGGGCATGGGTCCAGGTCCTCACAAGCCCCATGGCCCAGGCACCAGCCCTCCTGCAGGTTAGATTTGATTTGCATCAGCTTCATTTGTTATCTTTTGGCTTCATCTGCTCTTTAAGACAAACCCCTCCTGCAGACACAGCCAGAGCATCAGCGCCGACCTCCTTCCTGCTCTGAGCATCACACACCAGCCTGTGCAAGCAGAGCCCGGGAGCGTCTCTGCAGCATCCTTTGGCCAAGAGCTGAATTTTACTTGAAGTTACTGATTTAATACAACCAGCGATGAGCTCTGATGCAGCTTTGACTCCATGAGAAGCCAAGGAGCTGGGCTTTGCAGGGAGAGAGCAAGGGAATGGGGTATTGCGAGAGGGTTTGATAAGGGAGCACTTATCCCCAGGTCAATGGGCTGGCACGAGGCTGATGTGCCCAGGGGAGGCTTTGGGCTCACATGGAGCCCACAGGCCCTTCTCCTCCCTCTCCAAATGGCCTCTTTTTTTGGCATAAAAAGAGCATTTAGCAAAATGAAACCAGTTCTGCCCTTTTCCTACCCAACCGGCCTGTTCAGACCCACCAGCTCCCCCCATGCCAGGGCTCTGCTTTCCCAGGGGATGCTCCGGAGGGGGGTTCAGGACTCATTTACCCACAGGGTTATCCCAGCCCAGAGCACTGATGGAGGAGCCATTCAACGGGAGCAGGCTCCCCCTCCAGCACCCACTCTTCTGTCAAAGGCAGGGGCTCGGCTGGCACCCCATGTGCAGCACAGGCTCCCCTGGGGTCCCCGCATCCCCTCTGCTGCAGAGCCAGCAATGCCGGAGCTGTCACAACGATTTCCCTGCTCATCTCAGACCTTTCCGCCCTGCAAACAGGCACAGACACGGCCCAGCTCCAACAGGGAAGCAGAATCATCCCCTTTGAGAGGAGCCCCAGGATCAGGGCTGCGCTGCCAGGGAGAGGGGATGGCACCAGGCAGTGCTAGGGAGGGAAGAGGGAGCAGAGGAAGAGCTCGTGACATGGATCAGCACTGGGATACAGCTGGATCCTGGTGCTCCAGCCCGGGGCCGGGAAAAGCAGCTTGAGGCAGGCTCTGGGCTCACATGGATGCTCCTGGATGGAGCATCCTTCCCACCATCCCTAGCCAAGGGGCATGAGCTGCTGTCGGCTCGGATCTGCCAGGAAACCAGGAGACTCCTGCTCCAAAGGAGACCGCTTCCCACTGGTTCCAGTGCGATGTGAGCTGACAGGGACACAGGCTCCGGCAGCAGGGGAGCACGAGCTGCTCCTTCCATCCCAGGGCTGCTTTGGGATACGGGGGAGCGGCCGTTTTTGGGAGCCCCCAACAGTGAGGGGGTAAAGGAAATGCTCCAGCTCAGCCCATCCTGCAATGGGCAGCTCCTGAGGGGATCCAGGAGGAAAAGGGGAAGCAGCAAACCCATCCCATGCCTGAAGAAGCACTGGAAGCAGAGCCGGTTTGGGGGTACTGCAGCTCTTTGTGCTCATTCAGCACCAAAACTGGGGGTTCCAACCCCTGTTGTGGCAACACGAGGACACCAAGAGCTCACTTGGGCACCCTTGAAAGTCCCAGGCAGTAATTGAATCATTCTTGACCCGGTTGGATTTGAACTGGCATCTGCAACACGAAAGCATCTTTCATCTGTGGCCATCCCCTATCTAATTGCTGCAATTGAAGACGAGACAACAGAAATCTGTGATTTGCGAGGCAAGAAAACGCCTCACGAACAATGACTTGTTTTTAAGTTGGGGTCTTTCTGGCATTGAGCTAATAACTGGTAATGATGCTGATTACCCCATCTGTTTGCCAGCTCAGCTCCTCCGCAGCCTTGCTCCACGGAACGCCAGCGATTGCAGCCTCTGCAGAAATCACTGCTCAGAGAAGCCGGAGGGAAAGGGGGAAGATGGAGCTGTGAAAAGCTGCCTTTGATGTAGCTGGGATGTCAGCATGAGACAGAGATTCCCGCTCCCAGGAACGTCCCAGCTTTGTCTAACCCCATTATTTCATTTAATCCCTTGTCTTTACAAACTCCCCCTTCTCCTCCCGAGGCTCCGCACTGCTGCTGTGTTACCAGAGTCCATGCACCCTGCCCTCATCACGGTTGTGCTGGGCTGGGCCCACGGCCGGAGCGGGCAGCTTAGGCAGGAGCTGCCTGACAAGGGCTGCCTGCAGCCATGGCCACAGGCAGGCTCACTTGCTCAGCACCCAAAGGTGCTGGTTTGGCCAGCGAAGGGCTCCAAAAGGAGTGTGATGGAGCAGGGCCCCCCCAGCACCAAGCACCCACCACCTCTGCCATCACGCCGCAGCCCTGGAGCACAGACCAGGAGCTATCCCAGTGCTTTTCCTTTGCTGTCCGGGCAAGGCTGGAAGGGCATCGGTGGGTGGTTGGACTTGAGGGGGGGTTCAGTCCCTCTCTCCCAGCATAGGCGACATGGGCTTGAGTGGCACCGAGCACCCACAGTGCCAGCAGCAGGCATCACATCGGGCAGTTCCCAGCCCCAGTGTATGATCCATGGCCAAGTTCCCAGCCTCTGGCTCACACCTCAGGGAAAGGCGGTTCGTGACGGTGCTGGAAATGAAGCTTTAAACCAAAAGCATTGGGAGGACGTCAGCGCCAGGCAGCAGCAGAGGCTGCCGTGAGGGCAGCATCCAGGACCGTGTCCCCACCGCCGCAGGGAGCAGGCACTGGCTGCTATTTCCCTACATAAGGAAATCCCAGCCTTGCACAAGCAGGAGCCAAACTTCACCTTGAACACCGAGCAAAGCGTGCGGGAGGCTGAGAGAGCCCCGAGTGCTGGCAGAGGTCAGGGCAATGCAGCAATACAAGGAGCACGCCTGCACGCTCCGAGATTCTTTGGCTTGGTAGGAAACGCATCCCTGGACAGAGCCCCCGCCGGGTCCAGGGGGGGAATCTGGAAGCTGCAGGCAGGAATTTATGAGCCCTGTTCCCATTAAAATAGCAGGCAATGTTTCCATCTGTCAGTGAGCGATGATGAACAAGCCCAGCTCCTTTGCATATCCCAGGCCTTGCTCAGTCGAAGCCACCAGCAGCGAGGGCAGGATTTGGCACGCAGATGACCATTGCCATGCTCGGAATGTGGCTCCAGCTTGCCCAGTCTGCAGCGGGAGCAGGTTGATCCCCCAGGGTCTGCCAGGGCACCGCAGGCAGGGCCCTGGCACCATCCACAGCTCCCAGCTCCCACTCTGCTGGGGACAAGCATCTCCTGCCCCGGCCGGGAGCCAGGTCCTGCCGGCGCTGCGCTGCCTTTGAGGAAACCCAGTGCCCAGCAGGATGGAAGGTGCTGGAAGGGAGCTTGGGTCCAGAAGCCACCAGGGAGCACAGGCACAAAGGCACCAGCACCAAGCACGGCCACCATGGTACAGGAGAGCATCAGCGTGTGTGTGTGTGTGGGGCACGGTGCTGTGAGCACCCATCCTGTTAACTAGGGTAGGACCCGGGATGCAGCGGGTTCTACCACCCTGCGACCCGCTGCTGCTTGGCTGCTTGCAAACACATTGAAGGGCTGCGAACAGACCAGCAAGTGCCATTAAACAAACATTTCCTGACGAAACCAGGGGCTCCAACCCTTTCCTGCTCTGCAGCAGAGCAGCTCCTCATGGGAAGGGCAGTGGGGTGCAGGGGCCAGCTCCCAACACCCCAATTTACGGGATGCTAGCGCATTCCTGCCCTTTGCACACCCCCTCAACTTCCCAGCATCCTCACACCAGATAAAGGCACCAATCACCTACAAAGTGCTTCAGAGGCTTCAGCTCATTAATCCAACTTGCAATTAGACTGGAAGGGAAGGAGGGCAGTCACCAGGGGGGCTGCACCCAGACCCGCAGCCAGCAGCACCCTCCTGGATGGATGCGCCTGGGTTGCTCCCCTCCAGACATAACACAAGGGGGTGTTTCATAGTAATGAGGCAATGGACAGCACCTCCCCCAACAAGAACAGAAACTGCCCCAATTCACAGCATCCAGAGGCCTTAAAGCATCCTGTTATTGAGACAACAACAGCCAAACTCAGCACAGTTGCAGGAGGCACGCACGGCAAGAGGCTGCAGGGGTGGTTGAAGGAGGCACCCAGAAAGCATGGAGCCAGTAACCCAGGATCCAACAGCAACTCCACAGGGATGTGCTCATCCCGGCTGCACAAGTCACTTACAGAAACCCAAGATGCCCACAAAGACACCAAGTACCAGCAACTGCGCTTGCACATGAATGGGACCCCACGTCTTTATCCATGGGCTCCCTGGCCCTAAAACCACTCAAAGACCAGCAGCGGGGTGGGGAAGCCCCCATTGTTCAGGCAGACCAACAAGAGACAGATGCCGAGGGCACAACGCAGCATTCCCGAGCATCCCACGAAGGCAGCCCAGCGGAGCGGCCGTCCCGGAGCAAGGGCAGCCTTCGGGCGACCTCAAACCTCCTGGGTTCCTGGGCTCCTACCTTGTGCTGCCGGCATCTTGCCCTTGTTGAGCTGCTTGAGGCGCTTCTGGTGGGATTTGCCGTTGTAGTGGATCTGCGCCTGCGCGGCCGAGTTGAGCTGGATGTTGCAGACCTCGCACAGCGTGAACGATTGGTGCTTCCTCTCCCGCTTCATGCGCTGCTCGGGCTGGCCCGGGGGGCAGCTCCCTGCCTCCAGCACCTGCACCCCGCTCTCGGGGCTGTGCGATGGGCTCAGGGGTCGCTTCATGCCTGCGGGAGGAAGGACAGACCCCTGTGAGCACAGAGGGATGGGAACAGGGGCCGGGCGAGGCGGGAAGCCCCGGCACGGGTTGCACGCTGTGGGGACCTCCCTGAGCATCTGCATCACTGCAATGAGTTGCATTAAGCCAGACGACATGAGCAGCAGCATCCCCAGGAGGTCGGTGCTGGAGCAGGGGATAACCCGTTCCTTCCACGTTTCTAGCACCAGAGGACACTCCTCGTGTCAAAGTCTTTCTGTTCGCTCCTGGACATCACCGTAGGTTGGCCCAAGACAGAGCTGGGATGGCAACCACCTCTGCAGGCAAGAAACTCAATGGGAGGGACTCGAGTGCTGCTCCGTGTCCCACAGCCCGTCCCCACCAGGGATGCAAGCACTCTCCCCTGTGTTAGGCAGGTGCCTGTCCTGAATGAGGGGCTCTGCAGCCCCAGACCCACACAGGGACACCCTTCCCCACAGAGAGTCTGGGGTCAGCCAGGGACACCCCTCCTATGGCCCTTGCCTCACAGACACCCTGTCCCTGCTGCCCGACCTCGCACCGGGAGCCTCTGGGACATCCAGAACAGCCTCGGAGAGGCGCGAAGGTCACCCGAGCGCTGTGATCCAGTTACCACCTTGGAGCTGGCAGCTGCTGCTTACACACACAAAGAGGCACGCGGCACCCAGACACCCCGAGGGGCCAGGAGTGGGGCATTGGGGTGGCTGTGGGTGGCCAGATAGGCCCCAGTGGCGCCCCTGGCATCCTCCAGAAGGATGTGCAGGCCCTGCTCGGGCATTAGGGACCAGACCAGAGTCTCTGATCATGGAATGGGCAGCCTGGAATGCAAGCGCAGCATCACCCCAGACACCTCACCCAGCAGCCTCGGGAACGACCCATCACAACTTGAGCCCCCGCAGGAGGCAGCCCCGCTTCCCACAGGAGCCCCGCGGAGGGGCTCAGCGCACCCAGCACCCATCCTGCTGCAGAAGGGAGCTCTCGATGGGCTAAAAGCCACCGGGCTCAGCCCAGGACCCGCACCCGGCCCCGTTCCCTGCAGCCCCGGCCGCGGCCCCGCGGGGGCGCAGACGCTCCGCGTCCGTTCCCACGCGTGGGTCCCGCAGCCACCGGGGCGGCCCCGTTGCGAGCGCCGGGACCACGGGGGGGGGGGGGAGCGGCTCTGGGAGCTGCGGGTCCTCCCTTCCCTTTCCCCCTCTCCTTCCCCATCCCACCTACCCCGAGCGCGGTGGTCTCGGTGCGTTCTGAGGCTCCAGAACCGCCTCGCTCATCCCAGCCCCCGGAGGTGACAGCGAGCGGCTCCTCCGTGGTTTATATTTAGCAAAACGGACGGGGAGGTTTTTCCATGAGCTGTTAATTGAGACGGAGGCAGAAGCAGGGACCTGCAGCGATGGAGGGGCCCGGAGCCAGCGCAGCAGCACCCCGGGGTCCGACCACCCCTGGGTCCGACCACCCCACAGCAGCGCTTGCCCCGGCTCCTGAAGGAATTCACATCATTCTTGCCCAAGGAGGGCGCTCGCATGTGGGGAGGGAGCAGGACCCACAACCAACCACCGAGAGTCCCTTCCAGTCTAAATCATTCCATGATTAGCCCAAAATGTTAACAGTGACACCCCTAAACTCGTGCATCACCGGATAAAACACGAAGCAGCAAACCTAAAAGGAGTTTTCCATTAAAAAGAAATGTTTCCATTTGCTTTTTGGCAGAAGGATTTGGGAGCCTGGAGACCGCGCGAAGCCCTCTGGTACCCGGTAACCCCGGAGCCCTCAGGGTGCTTCCTGAAGCTCCAGCTTCACTTTCCAATGAAATCAGGAGGAAATGCACTTCCCTTGTGCTTGAAACGAGTGATTAAAGGCCCTGAAAGGCTCAATATCCCCCCTACGTTTTAATTACAAAGCCCAGCTGATGTTGTTGAGATGAACCTTCCCGGACTCAGCACACTCGGGGCTGGCACAGCGGCAGGATGGAGCCATCCCTCACAGGCAGCAATGAGCTGGGCAGAAACACCTCATCCAACGCATCACATCCCTGCGGTCCTTCCCCAGAGCTCACAGCAATGGATGCCTGATGGCACTCAATGGGCAGGAGCCCCTCAGGACCCCAGAGAGGGCCTTTACCAGAATAACCATTAGCAGAGCAGCTGGAGAGCAGATCCGGGAGGCGATGAGCATTGGGAATGTGAAACAGAGCCTGGGGATGCAGCGGGACATGTGGAGCGCTGGTGGGGACACGCCAGCGGAGGCAGGTCCCCGGCTGCCCTTGGCATCCTCCCCCTCCCCGGGTATTTACAATGCAATCACATCCCGGGATGCAGAGCTAAAATTGGAACATTATGTGGACAAAGCATCCCAAAAGTCTCCCCCATCCCACGAAGAGGAACCGCTGCTGCTTTGATTCAGCAGCAGCTCCTGTTGCGGCCTTTCAAAGGCCTGTCCCAACTGCACGCTCATCTCATTCACCCGATTTCTGCTGCTCAGGCGTCAGGCACACAGATGGTGCTGGGCAGGTCACAGCACGTGTGGCAGCACACGGCTCCCTGACTGACACCTACTATGGGGCAGGTTTGGCCTTGTCAAAGCCCCAGGGATCTTCTGGGGGGCTGTTACCCTTCACGGGGGCACAGTGAAGGGTCAAGTGAGCCCACATCGACCCTCCCAAGGGGACTCAAGTGCTCCGAGCCAAAGCCAGCACAAAGCACAGGGTCACCACAGCCCAGCTCCACCACCACATCCCACCCCAGTGCTGATGAAGCCAAGCATTTATCTTCTCCACGGAGCAGCCTTGCGCTTTGGGGGTCATCCCAAGGGGCACAGGGTTCCACTGAGGTCAGTGGGCTGAGCTGCCCCTCTCCCATCAGCCCCAATAGCCCCACGGTGCCCATCCTCTTGCACTATTTGCTGCCCTTTGCTCGGAGGCTGTTCCGGCCCCGCCACCAGCCTAAAGGGGGGAAAGGCTCCTGCTGGGTGTGAAAAGCTCGTGACAGATGTCCAGATCTCTCTGAAATGGAAGAAGGTCACAGCAGCTTCGGTGTCACAGCAGCAAGCGCTGCGTCGAAGCACCCAGCTCCCACCGCAGCACGGCCGGGACACGCTGCCCACCGGCACCCAGCGCAGCCCCTAGCCCCACACACCCCTGCAGGCACACACAGCCCGGCCCAGGGCTGCAGTGCTCCCATCTCCGACTCCAAGGGTCATTCCCCTTCTCATTCTCACTGCTTTTACCGTTTGTGATCACTTGGAATAAGAACTGGATTGTGGGATTGCCGTCCCCTCATCCCTCTCACTCCCAGCATAGAATCCTAGAATCAGCCAGATTGGAAAAGACCTTTAAGATCATCAAGTTCAACCTTTATCCCAGGACTGTAACATCCACCACTAAACCACGTCACTGAGGGACATCCTGTACTTCATCTCCTAAACACAAACCAAGCTCTACCAAAGTTCAGAGGAGGCCACAGAGAAGCTGCGAGGGCTGGAGCAGCTCTGCTCTGGAGCCAGGCTGAGAGAGCTGGACTGGTTCAGCCTGGAGAAATAAAGGCTCTGGGGAGACCTTACAGCAGCTCCAGTGACTAAAGGGGCTACAAGAAACCTGGAGAGGGGCCTGTAGGGACAGGACAAGGGGAAATGGCTTTAACCTGCCAAAGGGGAGACTGACATAAGACCTTAGGCAGAAGGTCCCTTCCAACCCAAACCAGTCGGTGATTCTATGATCACATGGCTAAGAAAGCAAAACTGTTTTGGGGACCACTCACTGCCTCAGATGAGTTCCAGCGTAAGACTGCAGCCTCCTAGCACCTTCCTTGCCTGTCCCTGGAGGGGCCTCCTCACTGCACACTCCTCACCTGCACTTCAAACGTGAAGTATTTCTTCAGGTTCTTGATGATCATCACTAGGAAAGGTAGTTTGATGCCCAGGGTCTTCTTTGGGTCCACAGGGCACGTGATGTACGTGGTACTGAGAGGACAGAAAAAAGCTTTAGGATCTCACATAGCATAACGCGCACAGCCTGAGTCCCAAGTCTTTCCCTTAACCTAATATAGTATTGGAGGGCAGGCAGAAAAAGATAGCTGTGACCATAAGAACTCAGCAACAATCAGTGCTTCCTTTAACAGAAGGCAGAGTTTTAGAGGTAGCTGCAGGGAGAACAAGATAAGATGCTCAAAGAATAAATTTCGAATCCCACTTTTCTCACCCAGGGCATGAACCACCTTCCTGGACAGATTCACCTCCCCAGTTTCACGGCCATGTCAGTGCTGTTTCTTAACGCAATCTCCTCCTTCCCTTGACTGAATAGGTAAAGCCCTCCAGAACACCGCAGAGGCCCTATGTGCTCTATATGGCTGGGAACACAGAGGTGGTGAGCCCTAACCATGCATGTCATGACTGGCAATTTCCATATCAACACATCTCAGGAGGAAGGGAAGCATTGGCTCAGCAGGAGAGGAACCTCCACTGCCCTTATAAGGAGCTGCCTGCTCCAATGGCCCCTGGAGAGGCTGAACCCACTCACAGAGCTGGCATCACTCTCCCCAGCTGATGGAGAAGGGAAGCATCACAAGCAACTCTCCTCATATATCTGCCTTTGATCTTCCTGCTGCTATGTGGTGAGAGCAGCAGAGCAGGCCTAAGACAATAGAAGATGCAGCAGTGTGCTGCTTTCTCAGTAATTGGCAGCACTGACAAGGGACTGGGACTCAAATACAGC
>JAVHNF010071434.1:0-20501 GCA_034783455.1 Micropsitta finschii | reverse complement strand
TTCTGAAGCTCCTGAATTCCCACACACATACAGCCAGAGCCTCCCGGTGATGCTCCTTGGGAGGGCAGGGTGCACCGGAGTACAGGGACACAGGACCTGATCCCCGCAGCCGGACACTGCTGTACCACAGATCTGCTCCATTGCCCAGCAGACATGGAGGTGCCATCAGAGCCTGTCCCCACCGGTGGGGCCATGGCCACCAAGGGAGAGACACCGCATCCCCATCCTCCTCCCCAGGCCTCCTACAAGCACCGGGCAGGGGAACATCGCATCTTGCCCTTAGGAGAATGTGTTGGAGAGACCTTCCCTTGTGACTGCGAGTGAGAGCGGGGGGGTGATCCCGCACAGAAGCCTTTGAAGACACTGTGAAGGTGTTTGAGTGCCACATCTCTCATTAGCGAGCTCCTCTGCAGTGCCGGTCTAGACAGCGTCACACCTCCTGGCTGCTTTGATTTAACGAGGACACAGCATCACCTGGCACAGCACGGCTCACGTGCACCTCCATGCACAGCCTTCCAGGAGCCAGCCTTGTGTCAGTACCTACCACGCACTTCTCCCAGATGATGGACATCCGCTCCTCGATGCCGTTGGTGCCCTCGGGGATGAGGGTGAAGTTGTCCTTCCCCACAGCCTTCTGCGCCGTGGTGAAGGTGCAGTGAGCGCTGCCGGCAACCTGCAGGTCCCCGCTAGGCAAAGCACAGCGGAGGAGGTCAGAGGAGGTGCCCCAAATCACTGACCCCTGCCACCAACCCGTTCCAATCCCCTGCCACGGGCAGGGATACCTCCCACTAGACCAGGCTTCTCCAAGCCCCCTCCAACCTGGCCTTGAACACTGCCTATGCCCTCAGGCACCGTCACGGACACAGAACTCACCAGGACAGGAGTGAGGAGAGATGCTCCGGTGTGCTGGGGTCAGGGCTGATGGGGGGAGATGTGACGAAGGCTGCGGCTTTGGCCCAGTTTTTACTCCAGTAGTGCGAGCCGTCGGTGCCCAGGCTGGCGGTGATGGGCTCTCCATACACAACCGTGCCTGTGGAGCAGCAGTGCATGATGCACACTCGCTGTGTGCCACAGCTCACCCAGTTCCAGCTCCCTGCCACGGGCAGGGACACCTTCCACTAGAGCCGCTTGCCCAGAGCCCCATCAAGCCTGACCCTGAATGTCCCCAGGGATGGCACGTTGTGCCCTGCAGCCTCTGCACACAGCACAAACACTGTGTTAACGACACAAGACATTTCACTGATCTTCAGTGTTCCCAGCACTGCAGCCTTTTAAATTCACTTTAATCCTCTAGATTATCCCAGCTAACTGGGACACGCTGTCAAAACACGTTTTGAATCCGAATGTTTGCTCCTTAGACCAAGCATACATTCGTGCCTACAAAGCATCGAGCCTCCTTTAAATCAAAGCAGCATCTCTGTGGGTAGGGACAGCTGCGCTCCCCCTCCTGTCCCTGGGCACTGCCTTCCTCCTTGCTCCCTGCAGGATTGCTTCCCGCTCTTCCCACTCCACCCCCAGCTTGAATTTGGAGCTTGCTCCAGATGCATTTTTCATTCGATTCATGACAAATGAATGTAAATGAATTATTTCCTTTTCGACCGTGCCTATTGAGATCCGGGTGTCCAAGCTTCCAGCACCTCTCCTCACATCCTGCCAGCCCAGAGCAATCAGCTCTGGCACACTCTAAAGAAAAACCAACACCAAGTTCTAGCACCCTTAAAAGGTGAGAGAGCTTTGGTGATAACGAGCTCTCAAACCTTGCAGCCACAGCGATCTTCTTGGGCACGTTTAAAGAGGCTCAATTGGTGTGCAGATAGAACCACAGACTGCTCGCGTTGGAAGGGAGCTCAAAGATCATCCAGTTCCAGCCCCCCGCTAGGAAACAGCGCTTTACCTTTCCTCTTTGCTTGAGCCAAGACATCCGCTGCCCCTTTGCTCATGACTTTGGTGATGTACAGGGGGCAGTTGGCCTGTTTCGCGATGGTAATGGCCCGGAACACCGCCTCCGCTTCCACCTGCGGGGACAGAGCCCAGGGAAGGTCTGGTACAGCCAAAGCCTGCGGCAGAGCTGCTGCAGGGCTGGGACGTTACCTCCTCGGGGCGGCTCAGGACGTGCCCTTCCGGCCCGGTGATCCCGAGTTCCAGCAGCCTCTTCTGCTCCTGGTGGAGGAAGGTGAACGGGAGAGCAGTGAGTGACAGGCACAGCCCGGCCGAAGCAGTGCGGGGCAGAGAACACCTTGCTCGGGAGCACCTGAAGGGTGATGGGAATCATGACTAGAGGACGTGGTGCCATTTGTGCCTGTGGCACTCCACGAACCGCTGCAGCTGCTTCCTATGGGATCGACCACCTTGTGCTGCGGGAGCACTTCTGTGCTGGGAACTGCTGTGCCCCAGCAGCACCTTTGGACCTTCCCCGCTCTGCAAACCCAGCTACAGCTCTGGAGGAAGAGGGCTGTAAATGGCACTGCAGGCCTCAGTGCGGGGCTGTTACACCGAGAAGAAAGCCCCTGCTTGCTCCTGCAATCCACCAGCTTTGCCGGTTACCAGCCCCGAACCCGGTAAGCCCTCTGCTTTGCCGCAGTTCCCCTCATCAGCTGCTCTCCTGCCTTCACATTTCCCCAAAGCAGCGCCTTGCCAGGTTCGGGCACACTCAATTTTTGTATAGGCTCTGCTCTGCCATGGTGTGGCACTGTCCTGAAGCTGCTTCGCCTGCTAGGGCAGCACTTCAAGCACTCCCTGCTGCTCTGGGGAGAAGTTAAGGGTGGCTTCAAGCCTGGGCTGAGTGTATGGATCGATGTCAAGCACTCGTTGCTTGCCTTAGCAGGAGGGCTTGGTGACAGTGAGTTTGTTCTGTCCATCTGCATTTTGTTTTCCCCTCACTGACAGCAGCCAATGCCAGGTTGGACTGAGGATCGCTACCCCTTTGGAGGAGAAAGATGTCTTTATTTAACTGAAAATGAGCGCTAGACAGTAATGAAACTTCAGACAAAAAGTCTGTTGAGTATAAAAGAAACCGCTTTAGTCTACATTAATAACCTCATGATATGCAAATGTCAAACACTTCCAAGCTACAACCACCAAAACAGCTCCAAGGTTCTTCCTGTGATGCCGCAGAGAGGATTCAACATCCTGGGCAGGGGGGCCCAGCCCAGCTGCGGGGGGAGACACCAGCACGCTGGGGTTGAGCCCAGCATCCCACCGGGAGCGAGAGCCAATGGCCGCCTGCACACACTAAACCAGGTGTGCTTGCAGGGGCTCCCCTCCACCTAAAACATATCCCTGTAAACTAAAGAAGCTCGGATTGCACACGTCAGCCTCAACGGCAGCCTTGCTGTCGTTGGTCAGCGTGACACAGCACAGCCACCCTACAGCTCGGTTAAGCCCAAATGCTATGTTTATTGAGGACTTCTAATATCGTGATACCTTGGTTCAGTAATTTGTGAAATACCTAAGTATTGTTAAATATGTTTTTAAAAAACCCTAACCAGACTCTGGACTAAACAAGATGAATGTTCAACTAAAAAGTTAGAAGGGACGCTGTTTACATGAACACTTTCTTTAAAAAATATAATTGCTTTTTCTTCCTTTTTCTTAAGTCAATTAACCACAGTGGTGAGACGTGCTCTCTTTCTCAGCTGTTACAGTGCAGCGTGCAGAGTTTGACTTCCCACATCACACCAGCCCCGCTGTAACCAAACTGAAAGGGACGACGTGCACTCGCGTGCAGAACGGTGCTGCCTCCCCGTCATGTGGAAAAGAGTTGTGTCACCACTGTGCGATTGGGCAGCCAAAAACCAGGAGTCTCTTGGTCAACGCCAGAATGCGGTTGGAAAGCCTTCCGTATTCTAAATAGAAAAGTCCATAGGAAGCTGTGAACAAGATCAGTCCAGAGGAGTAAAACTTGTGTCCGTCCAAGTTATCAGTCAATGTACTGCGATAGCCAGCGGAAGCCCTCGCCGTAGCCTTGCCTCTTCAGCACACTGCACATAAACACCTCCATGGGGCGCGCATTCAGGTCTTTCAGTGGCACGTTTCCCTAAGGAAATCCAAAGGCAAGTCAGAATGTGCCCCTGCTGCCCTCAGGGAAGAGTCACTGCCCTCTACGGAAACCTGTCTAGGGAAACCTGTTTCTGTCCTGGGAATCTCCCCTCTCTGCTGCACCACAGCCCCTTTGCAAGAGGGACCCACTAGGCTTTCAAAGCCACCAGTGTGGGAGCATGGGTGTTAGAAACACTGAGGCAAATGGGTTTTGAGGCACAGTGTGATGTACCTGCGATGCCTGGCAATGGGATACAAGAAGCAATCGTCACTGCATGCACATGCTAGCACCAAGAGTACTAGTGTTTTACTTGCAGTGTTTTACTGCCACCACTGCCAGTATTCCTAATTAATTCTAACTGTACTGTTTGTAAACACTGAAAAAGTGATCAGATGGGTAACAGGATGGAAATGCAGAGCAGTGAAGCCAGAAGAGCTAGACAACATGTTGACATACCAGCTTGACACCTAATCCCCTCGTTGCTGCAGAGCTACTGTGTTTTGCATGTCTGGCAGTTTCAAAACTTGCCCAAGGGTGGTGGTGGTGGTGTTATTATTACTACTATTATTATTATTATTATTGATTCATTTTGGGTTGACACTGTGGACAAATTCATGGTAACAGCTCAGTTATTTTCTGGGCTGAGCCTCATTCTGCAAGTTAACACACAAGCCCTCCCTTGCTTATGGACAGTCTGGTACTGGGATCCCTCCGTACCTTTCCCGTGGTCTGTCCATAGAGCCCGAAGATCTCCCGCAGCTTCTCCTCACTGATGGCCTCCGGTCTGTCGATTTTGTTACCCAAGATAAGGATTGGCACATTGGATATTGTTTCATCTGTCATTAGCGCCTGTGTGCAAGATGGAAGGGAAGTTAAACAGAAGCAGACAAAACCCTCATTATTTGAAGAGAATATTTTTGTCTGAGCTCTGTGACCAGCAAGGGCTATTTTTTGGTGCTACAGTACTCCTGTAGAGGGGAGCTTCTCTGGAAAGGCTTATCAGAAGCAGGTCCTATCTAAATCCACCAGCTGTTTCAAAACTTCTTCAAAGGCTGCTCAAGAGCCTAGACTGATCATAAAATCACAGAATGGTCTGGGCTGGAAGTGACCTTAACACTCATCCATTTCCACCCCCACTTGCACAGGAAGGGACAACTTCCACTAGAACAAGTTGATCAAAGTCCCACCCAACCTGGCCTTGAGGTCAACCCACAGTAAGGGCATACCAGCTTCTCCAGCTCTATGAGAGGGTACTTATAAATCCATTCTTGTCTGGTCCCTGCATAAAGTCATGTGCAAGTTCCTGCAAGCACACACTTTGCACGGCCCATCACTAGTGTAAAAGCTGCACTGGAAGTGAAAATCCAAAGCAGGAGACTCTCAAACTGTGCTGTGCACAAGTTTCAGCACCCTTCAAAAAAATGTTACTTATAATTTAGCTATTCAGAGGTCTTGGGGAAGGAAAAAAGAAAGTATACTTACATTAAGTTCAACTTTGGATTCCATAAGACGTGAATGATCTGCACAGTCCACCAGGAAGACGATCCCATTGATGGCTGGCAGGTAGTTCTTCCAGACCCGGCGAGCTGGAATACAGAAGTGATAAACACTGCCCTGTGAGAACACTACCTGAAGCCAACGGGAAAACTACACCCAAATAGGAGCCACACTCTTTGTTGTGATTTCATCAAGACAATAGAAAACCTCCTGGATAAGGGTCTGGCTGAGGCTGCAGGCCAGGCAGTTCAAAGAGCCAGTTACACTCTGCTTTTGTAAGCAAGCTTTGGCAGCCAAGGCTGCCTTTTCAGCCTTTAGGGTGTCTGTCTTCCAGTATTTCTATGTATTAAAAAAAAAGGCAGAAAAACTTTGCTTAGAATTAAAAATACTTCAGTCATGACCTGGCAGCATTTTTTTCCAAACTGCCAGACTTAAGCAGAACTATTGAACCACTGAGACAACTGGTATCCTAGAGCCGGGAGGCTGTTTCCACATATTGCTCCACAAATAATTTCAGGCAATGAATAATTAGGTACTGTTAATTGCCATCACCTTTCAGTATCGCTTTTTGGCAGATGTTTCTTAAGGTGGCTCAGGAACACTGCGTACATCAGGGGGCTTGAGCTCATTTGGTGCCTCCCACCCAGCAACTTCACTTTTACCTTGTTCATGTCCACCCAGATCAAAAGTCGTAAAGGTCATTCCAGCAATCGTCAGCTCCTCTGATGCTGAAAAGTACAAATACAGGCTGTATTTCAGGAAAATGATGACGCTGTCACAGAGAGAATTTCCTGGGGACTTGTGTTAACATCACACACTCTCCTCGTATGAGATACCCTGCAGAATTCAGGATTTCCCCACACAGAATTCAGCCACTCTAATGGAGTAATTTCACAAAGTCATGAGCAGGAGAAAATAATTTCTCCCACTTCCCTACTTATGCACATGCTTACTAATCTGCAATTATTATACTTTTCCTTACAAACCCACTCTCCCCCAAGAGAGGCACATCATAATAGTTGAGCCATGCCAGTCCTCAGGTTCTCCATTTTATACTTGAGAGGAAAATATGAATCCACTTCAGCCCAGGCAACCAACATGCAACTGCAACCTCAGAAGCAGGTTCAGGACTCTTAAAGTCTGTCTCCCCAGTGCAGCACTACCGCTGAGGCACCTTGCAACTCCATATCCCCATCACTAAAGAGGAAAAGCCATACGACAAGGCAGGCGGGGCTGCATTGCTGGCAGACTTACTGGGATGTAGTGTTGGGACATGTTGACCCAGCCTGTCATCTTTGAGCATGTGCAGCAGAGTGGTTTTGCCTGCATTATCCAAGCCCAGGAACACCAGTTTTCCAGACTTCTTGTATAAACCTGGAAGGAAAACAAGCAGGAAACACTCCAGCTTGATGCAGTTTGCATACAAACCCCTCTCTCAGGGCTATGCTGCCTCCTGTGCACATACAGGACTTTCAGCACGGACACAGAACAGCAGGGAAAAAAAACCATATAGCTCGAACTGCCTTTTACCAGGGAAGCCCACGGTCATGTCTACAACAACAGATGTTTCCTAAGCTCATACTCCTAAGAGCAATGAATTCTTTCCTCAGATACCCCCTAACAGAAGGGTATGCAGCAAAGTACTGCTTATGTACAATGCTTATGGATGAGTATGTTGCTCCAAAGGAGTATTTAAATGTGAAAATTAAATAAACTTGTAGAAGACAGCAGCAAGTTGTTGAAGAAACAGTGCAAAGTGTGAAACAATGGATCATCTTCTTTAAACTTGTTTGGTGTTGGCTTTTTGTTTACTTCCAGGTGAACAAAATGCTGTGGCATCTGCCACAGCAAAGTTCCCTTAGAGTTCCAGCAGAACTTTCTCTCATCCCTCACTACCACTGCGAGGTGTTCTGGATAGACAGCACCCTATCCCTTGGCAAAGACCTCCAATGGAATTCAGAACTCTGGCACGAGATGCTTCTCCATCACCCGCAGCCCAGGAAAGGGCTGTTTGTGCCACAGTGCAGCAGCCAGACCAGCTGTGCAGGTCACCCTGGGTTGGGCGAAGTTTTGGCCAGCACCTTCCCAAAGAGCCTTCAACCTGGATCAGCCGCATTAGTTAGTGGCCAGCAGCTCCCCGGGGCATGTCACGGAACTGGTAGCTTGGTGTAGGAAGCGATCATTTGAGGAGAATAAGAAGCCAGAGAGCCACAGCAGTACGGCAAGCTCGGGTGGAACTGGTGAGCTTGGATGCCAGGAGAAGGCACACAGAGCTCCCTGGCTAGGCAGCCCATCTGCCCAGGGCAGGGCCCTGGGCTACACAGGGCCTTGGCATCAGCCCAGCTGCTCTCCCATTTGTAAATGGCAAGAGAAGGATTGAGTGGAAGGCCAACACCTCCAGATATTCTGAAAGTTTCTCCCCATAGTGCAAAATACCCTTTGCTGATTTGCAGCTTTCTTGTCAGACTTCATCCTAGCCAGAGCTACTGCACACTCCAAAAGAAACATGCCTTAATCACCAGCTCTTAAGTGATGCTGGCAACTGAGAGAAGCCAAACTGACCTAAGTGCAGCCACCACCGCCCGAGCTGAGCTTTTTAACCCACATAATGTGGCATTACCTAGAAACTGAAGCACGCTGCTGAAGCCATTGTAGAGCCATTCGAAAATGAAAGACATCGCTGAAGATTACTCGCCTGCGGGGACAAAACCAGGGTTACGGGGGTCGGAAGCCGGGAGCCCGCCGCCGCCGTGGGATGCTGCCACTCCGGAGCAGGTCCCGCTCCCCTCCCTGGCTCCCGATCCCGAGCGCGGCCAGGCGGCAGGAGCGGTGATTAACACCCCCAACCGCCGGGCGGGCTTCCCTAACCCGGGCTCGGGGCGGCAGCAAGGACCGCGGCGGTGGTGAGGGAGGGGTAAGGGGAAGCGGCCCTGACGGCGGCCTCAAGGGCGGGCGGTGCGGCCTAGCCCCCGCCCCACCCCCGCCCTGCCTGCGTGTCACCTCCCGCTACCGCCCCGCGCCCGGCCCGGCCCCCGCCGCCCCGCGGGGCCGCCCCCGCTGCCACAGGCCCCGCCACCACCGCTCACCGACGGCTGCTCCCGGGCCGCCGCGCCACCGACTCCCCTCCTCGGCAGCCGCCAGCGCCCCGCCGGAAATACGTAGCACCGCGTCCCCCGCCCACTTCCGACCCGGCGGCTTCGCCGCGCTGGCTTCCCACGTCGGCCGTGCGTCTGACGCCACGGCACGGCGCCGTACCAGCAGGCAGGAGGGGTCGAGGCCGCCCCGAGCGGTAACGCCAAGTACGGGAGGAGCCGGCTTCGAGACCGGCCCCCAGCCGTTCTCGCACCCCCTCTGGAGGGACACGGTGCTGCATTAGCCGGTAACTCCTGCCGTCATCCCCTCCCACGCTAACAGAGCGGCACCGAAGGGTGCGAGACTGTTGCGTGGAGGGAAAGGAGAGGGAGCCCCGCAGCGCTGTTTCAGTAGTTTTTATTTCTAGCGTCCATACACGTACCAGGTGAGTGATTTTCAGTCAGGGTTTACAAAGTACACCGCGCAACCATGCACAAGCAGGGTGGTGTGGTTTTATAACTTAGGGCTTCTAGCCTCCACCAGACCTCAGCGCAGCAGACACGTCACTGCTAGATACAGAATTCTAATCAGCAAAGATACGGGCAGTGTCTCCTTGGTGTTGACACTGAAGCTATGGTTCAGCCTATTGCTGGATGTGGTGACTCCGTAGTGCGAAGGACACAGCTGTCCCAGGCCTTAGTTTTTCTGGTAGTAGAACCACTTGTCAACTGTAAGGGTCAGAAAACACCAAACAAACCATGAGGGGGTTACTCCTTCATTAGCTACCCACTTTTTCAGTAGTCATACAGCACTGCATGTCACCTCCAGTGCTCCTGTCAACAACTCCACCACACAGCAAACAGGTTCTTGCATGACCCTGCCTACATGTGTTTGTTTTCCTGAAGAAGCCACCCTCACTCAGGCTGCCACTGGGAGCACCCAGGCATGATTCAGTTCAGGTGAGCAGAGACAGCAAGCCAGGGCTAGCTTGGCTTCCCTCTGTCTCAGCTGGCTTGGGAAGACAAAGTCATTTTGCCTCCAACTCCCTTGTCTGCACAGAAGACATCAATTTCTTCATAAGTTTATTGCCCATGGAAAGACTGGAAATGAAAGCCTAGCTCCTCTATCTGTCACACAACTGTGGATTCTCAACACCATCATTAGCTTGCCCTTGGGTCTTGTCCCTGCTATAATGTCCAGATTCCCCATGCAAGGAACCCAACGCAACCTCGCATGGAAGGAAAAGATGACAGCTGAGTGAGGATTCATCCCACAGCCATTCCATTCTTACAGAGTTGTGTAACTCTGCAACTGAAGTACTGAATGTGCATCCAATTTCTGCCTCTGCTCTGTGTGGGTAGGGAGTACTTCCCTTCCCTGGCTCGCCTGCACTAAGGATACTGATGAAACCCATCTTGAAGAACCAACAAAACTGGTCTCCTGCTATCACTGCACTTCAGTTCTCTGCAGGGCTCTTTCAGGACAAGCTAACCTCTTCTGAAGCAAACTACTACACCTCAGGTCTCTCTTACCACTCATTTACCCACCTTGTGTACCCAAACAAAGGAGTAAGGCAACAACAACAGATGTTATTCAGGAATTAAACTGCATTACTGATGCAAGTTAGGTCCAAGAAGGCCCTTTATTTCTCCTGGTGCTAGAGCCAAACCCAGCCATCAGCAAAGACCCTAATTTTCCTACTGATAATTCCTTTGAGGAAGTTGCCAGTCAGTACTGGAATATAAACGTGGGTTTTGAGACTCACCTTCGGGTGGGATTGGGTTAGCAGCTTTAGACGGTGGTGCCTGAAACAAGAAGTGCGTTAGCAGACAGCAGCTGCTGGCAGAGGTTGACCTTATACCCAAAGCTCACAAGACATCAATTTAGAACTTCGCAAGTCTTTAATGAGCACCATTTAAGATCTAAGCAGCATGAGCTGGTCTGTGGCAGCCAGCTCTGGTCAGCTGTGAGGGAGTAAGTGAGTTCACATGCAGCATGAGTCCTGTCATCTCCACAGCCTCCTCATTCCATAGATGTCCTGCATGCCAGAGGTGGCCTGCTTTAAGCACAGGCTGCAGTGCCATCTGCTTTTCACTACAAGCAGTTGCTGCTCCAGCATCAATACAGCTGCAGGCAGCCTGCTTTTTTTGAACCTACAATGTGATGGTGGAACAGAAGTACAAGAGACCCTCAGAAAACTTCTCTAAAGAGCTTTCACTTGCTACTTAGCAACCAAAAAGAGGCAACAGGTCCTGGCTGGTGACGCATCCTCCATGAGGGCTGCACTTTCAAAAACTTAGAAGTAATTTGGATACCACCAGAGAATACAAGCACTTTTCAAACCAGTGCAATGGCTTCAAGACTCTCGCCAAGACTATGGAGAGACCCTGGCTTCCAGGCACATTTCCATATACTAAGGCAACATTTGCATTTTGATTCTTCTGTCCCAGTCCTCTAACACCTTTGAAGTTACCAGCAGCACATCACATGTGTAGGGAGATGCAGTTAAGCCCTGAGACTGGGCATGAGCTCTACACTGGGAATTTTCAGCTTTTCATTGCAGAGAATTCAAGGGCCCTGGCTGCAAGGCTCTCAGGAATTAGTCTTCCTTTTGTCAAATGATGACCTGTACTGTGAAGCTCTTAGAAAGCCGAATATTGAAACCCTTTCTGAACAGCTGGCAGCCAAGCTGAAGTTTAGCCCTTCACGCAAACTCTGGTTTGGATTCCGTCTCCCAGATGACTTAAGGGCAAAGAGAAGCCTCTGGAGGAAAGTCTGGCTTGCTCCAAACACATCCTATTCAATCAGGAACAGGTGCTGTTCTGAGCATATAATGCACTATTCACACAGAGAGGACAGTTAACCACACAAATAGTATTGTTTTGCCCAATACGAACATTGGGGTTAGGATACTGAAATCTGTACTTACTGCATCCACAGTAGCTTTTGCACACTCTTGACTACAGCAGAAGGGACTGCTGGACACCGTCAGGTTTGTGCTAGAAGAGATAGGTCAGTTGTGAGAATGTGAAAGCCAAGTCTCTCTCCCAAGAGTATTAAATAATGGAATATTAAGAATCACTGTTACAGATGCCAAGTTGAAGGGGGAGGTCTGCAGAGACAGCCGGCAGCTAACAGGAAGCATAGGAACTCAGGAAAGGCAGCTTTGGTGTTATTTGTTTAGGGGAAAGGAACGTGCAAAGCACCACAAGCATTAACCTACCAGTTGATCTCCCCTCCGTCAGTTTTCTTTGCTATTAAAGCTTTCCAGTGTTCATGAGTACTTTTAATGACGTTCACAGCAAAATCCTAAAAGGTGAAGATAAGAACAAACATCATGCTATGGGTAAGCACTAGATCATCCTCTCCAGACTATCAGTTACATGGAACAATGGGCCCCTATTTATAAGTGGATTTCAGATAGTTTCTGACTCTAGAAGGGACTCTTAGCCCTCTTCCATTACTGCACCATTCAGGAACAACAGCAACCTCCCAGCATACAACAGCTGAAACAACAGAGATTTACAACACAAACTGTTTTACTTTCAAGATAGGAGGATATACCAAGGTCACCTAGTGAGTTTGAGGCCAAAAGAAACTGAACACAGATATTTTAGTCTCAGGCCAGTGTTATATTATTAAAGCATCTCCACTCTGCTGTCCTCCCTCTCAGTTTGTCTCCAGCAGCTAGCTGAACCCACCATACCTGTGAGCTTTCTTCCACTTTGGGTCAATCATTCAACTGCTGCACAGACCAACAGGAAGAGACATGCACCTACTCTAGCTTTGCAACTATTTCATAATGAATCTGCTTTCAAGCATATCACAGCTTTTTTCCTTAGAAGAAAAAGTGCTATATGCTCAAGCATTAACCTGTCAGCTGAAGAAGGAAGAACGCAAAATCCTTTGTTTGCACCAACACCAGTAACAAATATCCTGGTTTGATACCATACAGAGCCAAGTAAAACACTGCATAAATGTGCAAGGTTATTTGTCCCTATTTTACAATTTGGCCTCGATCCTGGTTCCACCCATCCAGAGTGGTAGTGAGATGTCCCAGCCCACCGAAGCTACCGCTGTGCTAAAGCCTAAGGGGACAGGCCCACTCCTACATGACTTCCATTTCAGCCTCCCTTACCTTTTCCTTCCCAGGCGGGGCTTTGCAGGCCCTCCCCTTCTCTGCACCAACTCTGGAGCTCTGGGAGTTGAGTCACCTCACTAACACACTCAAGGCACAGCAGGACTGGCAGGAGGAAGGGTGCAGAAGCAGGATTTCACCCACTCAGGAACCGTAAGTTATCTGACCCAACCCAGAGAAGAGGCAGAGGTACAATGCTGCCACAGCACAGCCTTACTCAAAGGGTGAAAAGGAACATTTTATGCCTGAAGAAAGAAGCATTTAACTTCTGTGCACTTCAATTTGCACCAGGCTGCAGTGGAACAAAACCAGTGAGCAAGGGAGGCAAAGGGTGATGTCAAGCACCCTTGCTCCAAAGCAGGAGCAAATAAAGCTGGTGTTTTCCATCCTGGTTCTGACAGAGAGGCTCCCAGCCCTTAAAGTGATCTCACATCAATGTCATCTAAAAGAAACACTGATAATATCCAACAGCAGCAGGTTGATAACCCTATACTTTTTCTCCTAGTATTCCTGCAAGCACTACGCTGGAAACAAGCTGAACGGTAGACTGGAAAAACAGCAGGAAAAATTAAGTCAACTATTAGTAGCCTCATAGAAACCCCATTCTCTCAGCAACTACTCATTCGTGTCCCCAAGCACCCTGAGCTCAGTTTGTGGACAGGGTGCCTTTGCACACTCAAAATAACTAAGAAAGGCAATGCTACCTTGTTTTTAAATTCACCATTAAAAGCAAACTGGTTTTCTGGCTTTCCATCAGGTACTTTGTATCTTTTGAACCAGTCCACTGTAGCTTCTAAGTATCCAGGTTTCATTCTTCTGACATCATTGATATCTAGCCAGAGAGAAAAGGTTTGTTAGCCAGACATACTGACAAAGTTACTTAGCTACTTGCCTGCTCTTCTGAGCTGCCTCTCTTTCAGCCCCTCCTCAAGTAGCCTTTGCAACATTTCAGACAGGTTACAGTAAAGACACAAAGTGGGTATCTCCACAAGAAAGTTAGTGTTTCGTATTCACAGTATATCCTGATTGCTCCCAGGAGCATGGACTCATTTCAACAGCTTTGATTAGAGACATTCTGGACAATCCCTTTCCTTACACTCAGAGGACAGGCTTTACAACCACTCTCTTCCTTCAAGATGACAGGCTGTGCAGGAGGCAGACAATTTGGGATAAACAGTAAAATGTTTTGATATAGGACTGACAACATCCTGTTCTGCTGTCCTTCCAGTGTCAGCTGATTAATACCATGGCATAGAAGACTCAAGCCCACGTCCTGATTTGAAAGTTTCCTACAGGCTTTCAACTAAGCCTGCTCCTCCCTCCTGTTACTTACCATTATAGCTGTCTGCTTCAGGGTCTTCAACATTGATAGCAATTATCTTCCAGTCTGTCTCACCCTCATCAATCAGTGCCAGAGTGCCCAGTACCTTCACTTTGATAACTTCTCCTCGAGAGCAGACCTGAAAGGACAAAGACCTTATTGTCTGTATCGATGCATCCAAGGAATGCACAAAAGGAGACTGTGTGAGCTATGTGCATGCAGTGGGTACCAGGAAATTAGGTATCACAGCAGTTCATAATCCTTGGCTCACAAGGCTTGTGCTGTAAGACCTCATCAACAATTTCCAGAAACAGTGAAGGCAAAAAGCACATTCTTAAGGTAGAGGAGGTAGGAACTGAATAATGTCTCCGGGTAATTGACTTCAGAGACATTAATGACATGTTTCAAAAGAGAATTACCCTTTAGAGTGCATTACCTTGCTTCCAATTTCACACACATCAATTGGATCGTTATCTCCACAGCAGCCAGTATTTTCATCTTTGTGACCTGGATCTTCCCAAGTCTGAAAAAAAAGAACCAAATAAACAAACCAGAAAAACCCTACACAAATAAGAACTCTCCGGTTTCAAGAGGAAATAAAAAGCAGGTTTATTTCAGGTATGCAATTGCCTCCAAAATACAGGTGACGGATCACTTCACACAAGCTTTCAGATCTAGTGGTTGGGCTATTATTTCACTTTTGCCTGCAAGAGCAGTTTGAATCCAAACTAAAAGGTCTTATCTTGCCAAAGTAAACTGCTCCCTCCTACTGACAAACCATTTTTCTACAACTTTCCAGACTTCCTCCTCCATTGCACAGCTACATAAAGGTAAAGTTCACATCTATAAAGAACATTCATTGATTTGGCTGCCTGCCTATTCCTCTCCCTATTCATGTCTTAACAGAAGTTTCCTGAACTCCAGATAGCAGTCCACCAGAGACAGAAGACAGACAGGGTAGATTGTTTCCTTTAAATTAAACAATTAGAGACACGTTGTTACACTAGAGCAAGTGACAGGAATACAGAGTTCCATACCCTGGCATACCCAGTGTCCTAGTGCATCTCACCTAAAGTGGCGAGTATAAGCTGAAAGACAGGACTCCAGAAGGCATGTGAGCTATGCCTCCAAAAATAATAGCTGCTTAAAACACACTTCTGATCGGGAGCAAAAGGACACTGTGCCTGCTTGCACTGTAAGGAGCATCTACCTCTAAGGCTGTTGAGATATAAAAAGAAGCAATGCTTTTTCCAAATTTCTGCATGCCAGGACACAACTGAAGTAGTCAAGACCTTGTGATGCATCCAGAGCACTCAGGAAGATGTACTGAAGGTGCTGAAGGACTCTTCACAATCACCATCACACTTCTCTGCAAGGAAGCGTTAAGTTCAGTCCCTTGTCTTTGGTGCACACACAACTTTGAATCACTAACACATGAGTGAGTAAGGCTTCAGAAGCTGTAATTCTGTACAAAAAACCTGGTTCCAGAATCCATCCAAGTAGGAAACAATTCAACTTTGAAACACCATCTTAACCCACTTGGAGGAAACACTTGACATGCACTGCTATCAAGACTACAGCTACAAAATTCAGTGTGTTGCCCTGTGAACTGTCACTGAGAATTTATTTCTCTAAAGGAAACTCAAACCTTGGAGAACATCAGAGGCAAACAGCCTTGCTCAAAGGTCCTCTTTACCTAACAGTCACCAGCCAGTTAAGAGCATACATCCAGGTGTTTTGTTTGTCCCACCTTACCAGCTGTTTCAGAGAAAGTATGTTTGTGCAGTCTCAGGGCTTTCGAGTGCCTTTCTGCCACTCAGAACCAACACTGAGAACAGGGCATGCACTACAATCCAACAGGTCAATACATTAGTCTAGCTGTGTGGTTTAGACCCTGAACAATAAGAGGGGCACAAATGGGAAAGACACAGTCTTCAGATCTTTGTGGCCCACATCCAAAGCCTAAAACAATCAGCTAATTCACTGCAAGAAGAATCTTCTGTAAAGATTAAGCCTAAGGGCTGTACACTGAGATTCTGTACCATTAGTTTAAAACTTTAGCTCTTTATGCTTCACCAAGCAGGAACTGAGGGCATTACATTGCCAGATGCTCAGTTCCTTGTGTAATGACACCTTCCTTGATCCAAAAACAAGCACCAGCCAGCTACTGTCCAACCAAACTGTCAGGTGGCCAAGGAGAGGCGCAACAGCTGCTCATCCTCAACTTGTTCACAGCATGAGCTACAAACCTAACTCTTGAGATTTCTACTTAAAAGTACCCCTGCTTTCTTAACAAGTTCTCTTCATTATCAAGACTACATATTCAGCTACAAATGCTGTGCTCCAGATCAGACTCTCAGCCAACCTTTTGCTCATTAATGTAGTGGCAGTCAGAGACACACAGTCATCCTCCCTCCTCCCAAGCAGAAAGAGTGAGCCACCGAGACAAATCATAGTACCTGTGGAATAGCACCATAGTTCCAGATATAACCTTTATGGGGAAACACGTTAGCTACGTAGCGCAGTTTTCCTTTCTTCACATCTTGCTTAATTGGGTTTAAAGGATCCTTTGTTGCAATCTGAAAGAAAAGTTACAGAAATCTCTTCACTCTGCTCTAAGAAAAATCAAGAATTTAATTATATTTTTTTTAATGAAGCTGGCCACTACCTGACAAGCTGAGAGACCAGGAGCTGACCCTGACGCCTACAGCAGATATTGAATAATTCCATTTCCTGTTGCATTGTCACCTCCTGGGATATAATTTTCAGCAGACTTACAAACATCAGAAGCACATCAGGTTGAGAGCCAGAAGATGCCACTTTAATCAGAAGTCACAATAACTACTAAGTTATTGTAACTTCTGCAAGTCTTAGATTCCATACTAAACCTTTAGCATCAAGCAAGTATTTATACGAGAAGTTAGAAACCACTCAGATTCACAAGGTGGAAGTTAGGAGGAGAGAATCAGCAAAGCCAAAGATTAATAGACTAGTCAGCTCAAGCACTTAAGCTAGGAACTGTAACATAATTACCTCCATTTTAGCATTTGTCCATCGAGGTACTTCCACAACCATATTGAACACATTCTGAAGAAAGCAAAATATCAGTGAATGGGAAGGAATCTCAAGACCACACTTTAAACTAGGGACACATATAAGTAAGCATGACAGCCAGTTCACACGAAAACCACAGTTTTCCCCTCCAGTGCCAGTTTTGATACAGCTGGTAGGAGTAAGCCATCTAGTTAATAACATGGGTACCTATGTACTATTCTCACCAACTGAGAACATTACTCCCAAATATTCTAGTTTGTCTTGAAGCAGAGAAAGATGCATGAGCTCCCCCACTCCAAATTGACACTCCTACAAAAGCAGACCTTGTTAGCAGCATGGTGCAAGGATAAAGATGTAGGGTAGAAACAGAACCATATCTTGCAGTATCTAGTTTACAGGTGATACTTGATAACATCTACTGTTGATTTCAGCTGGGCTGAGAGGACTTTCAAGAGTTCAATGTCAGACTCCTGAAGAAAACAAGCTTTTCTATGCTTGAACCTTAACATTTGCTGTTTGTAGAGATTATAGTTTTTAACTAAAGTCAAACTTTGCTCTCTAGCATTAGCAAGGCTCTAATCCACATGTTAAGCACTATTATTAGTCTTGCAAAGCCCCTCAAACCTGCATCGTGCCATAATTAGATTGCTATTGTGCAACAAGTGCTGTTACATCACTGACTTTGTCCACACCTTTTCCTAACACAAGTTTATTACATCCCTTAATTGCAGGGGGTTACTGTTCATTTGCAATCTATATGTGAAAAGGTATATAGTATTTTTATTTATAAGTAGCTTGAGGAAAGGAATGAGGTAATTGTAACTGGCTAGGCAGAGTGCTTATGGCCTTGCAGGCAAGGAAAAATAACTTGGGGGTACATCTCTGTTAGGCTTGCAGCTTTCCCACAACTGATCTCACAAATGTGCCTTGGTCTAAGAGGCCCAGTAAGTAGCCCAAGGTCATTCCTTTGCAATGCCAAGACACACAGGTACAGATGAGGTCAGCACATCCAAGCCCTATACTGAAAAAAAAACCCAACTCCACCCTGCAATCCTCTCAGTGTCTTAGAAGTCTAAGGATAAAGATCAAGAAGCCCAGACAGGGTAAAGCAACCTTTTGCTCCTAGCTCGGCTTCCTACCTTAGCTGGCAATGAACCTACTAATTAACAAGTAAAATCTCTGCAGAGAGTCACCTCAGCAACAGAAAGAGGTCTAATGTGATCAGCACTATTGTGTAACTTCAGGGACTGACCTTCAGTAATTCTTGCTTCTCTTAATGACTTGGCATCGAGATGCTGGCAAGCAGCACTAAGCAGCTGAAGTGCACCCCAGTAGTCCAGTTTCCCTTGTTAAGTATTACCAGTCCACGGAAACCCTCCTCTCCCCTATGCTCACTCCCCTGCTCTTTCCTCCTCTGTTCTGTGAGTGTCTGCAGAGTGTAGTGTTACCTGGATTTGCCTTGCCCGAGTTACCTTTCAGATACCTGCTTTTGAAAACTGCTTTCTCAGTCAGCCACCGAAACTGCTTCACCACTGTCCTTGATGATTACAACCTGTCTTTTCCCTTCTGAGCAGGCAAAAGCCACAAAACACTTCAGGAAGGAGATAGCTGTGAGGGAATAAAAGCAATGACTGCTATTTAAGGTGGTGGTTGTATCAAACTAGGTCATGCTTCATGCAGGTCTTCAGCAGTCACTTTCCTTACTTTGCCTTTCCATCAGGTATCTTCATCAGATGGTGGTGAGGAGAAATGAGTCCCTGGGGAATTTCCAGGAGGATGTTCTCAGATGTGGAGAATGGCCACTGAATCAGTGTGATTTAAGCAGCTGGAGATATGGTCTCTATTTTGGAAATACAGGTCAGCCCTTGGGAAGCAAGTTTATATATGATTGTAGACTAGTATGGGGGCATTACACACAGCCCTAGATAAAAATTCCTTCTGGTTCCTCCCATTCCTTCTCCAGTCTCACAAGATTGGCAGTAAAACTTGTCCTTGTAATTAATATCCAAAAGAAACCACAGTCAAGCATTCTTGCAGGAGGACTAAATCACAGTCCTAGGTTGGAAACGTCAGCTCTGGATGTATTTTCTAGGTCTCTTTTCTGCTCTTGTTCAGGAAAACCAAGGGGGATACGTGACTTTTCTGATTCCCTTATTCAGTGACATGGTAGCTAGAGGCAAAAAGGAGCCACTTTGCCAAAACAAAGACACAGTGATTATACGTGTGGTCATGTCAATATAGGGGTTTCAGGCATAAAGTTATGTGTTAATGGCTACAACAATCAATTATGGCAGCAAGTACTTATAGGAAGCTAACAGGGCCTGGACAACAAGAGATTTAAATATCAAAGGCTGTCAGCAGGGCTAACCTTAAAACGAGTTTGCTTTGAACTCTGGATGAAGACGCTTCTTTTGTTGAGGCTTCAGAGGAAAGCGCTGCGTTAAGTGAAACCTAAGGATAAAAACAAGTTTCTCCGGAGACTACTTTTTATTGTTAAGAAATTATTTGATAGATGTATAACACAGGTTCAAAAACTCTCCATGGAGCTTATTAAGCAAGCTATCTGTATCACAAATTCTGTATTGGTAGCTGTGAGTGAAAAGAAAAGTAAGATATTTGAAAGTCATTGGCTTGAAATCATCTGCTTCAAAGAACTGACTTTCAACGGTACAGATGGCACCTAATGACTGCTCCCCTGCAGCACAGGTAGGACATGTAAGGTAAAAGTCCTTTTTTTGGTGTAAAAATCATTGATTTGCTCTAAGATGCTGCTGGGGCCTCTGGGACAGGACTCATTTATTCATTTACCGCATGCTGTAGGTTGGAAGAAGACAGGTGCTGATGCAGCCCTGGTATATTGAGACATGTGAGGAAAACAGAGCTGAAGCAGACCAGATTAATAATTTAACAACAAAAGCATTTCAGTCCAAAATTCTCTGCTACAGAGTCAATTGAACTTAAGCTGTCTGATGGCTCCTGGATAATCCCTATTGATCTGTGGTGGGTTTTATGTGTTTCTGTGTAGGTACACAGGGTGTGTGTTTTGTTCCACCACAGTAAAATACCTCCTGCGCAATTTGGTCCTAGAGTCCTGCATTACAACACATTTTTCTGTGAAGAGGAGCTATAATGGTTGAAGGGGAGGCATCTACAATACCTCATGAATTTGGGGGCAGAGCCAGATGTGGCATGAACACAGATAGTTCAGGTTGCTTGACTGAACTATCCTGATTTATGATAAATAAGAAACTGGTTGTACTGCTCTAATGCCATTACCCTTTTTCATACTAATCCATCCTGAGTGCACTGGGGGATATTTCAGGTTTTCAGCACACTGGGCACTAAAATGCCATTGCTTTTTGTGGTGGTGACATTCCCAG
>JAVHNF010071433.1:0-12363 GCA_034783455.1 Micropsitta finschii | reverse complement strand
ATCCTAAATGCATATCTAATATTTTTCACAGTGGCCATTTCTCACAAATTATACAGAAGCAAAGACTTTAATCAGAGTATAACACGTCGCTGAGGTATTTCCAGCATGTTATAGACATGCCATCAAGAGCAGAATCCTCATAGCCATATTTTACACACCTGATGGCTACAAAGACTGGAAGCCAGCTGCTTGCTCTCACTGCTGCCAGACACTGCCTCTTCTCTCCCTGCAGCAGTCTCCCTGCCCTAAATATACAAATACAACACTGTCCATGACAGGGCTTTATTCTTATCAAGTTGATGACAGCCTGATGCAGGTCATTTCTGTTGGTGTCTCTCCTGCCAATGAGCTGGTGCACAGTAATTTCTGATGGCCTATTCCTACCCTGTGCTGGGAAACTGTGGCTCTCAATAATACCTCTTCACAGCTTTGTGTTGCAGCACAGGGATGTGATTCAGCAGGCTAGCTGTGCAACATGAAGCAAGAATCTTGCATAGCTTTCAGGGTCTCTGCAACAAGGAACCTCTCTATTGAGCAGAAGGGGTGTACAAATGAAGAGTGTAGCTCAGTGATTGATTTCTCCCAACACAAAGGCAGGCTATCACTGGAAAGAGGGGCTCAGCCCTTTTATTCACTCTTCTTCCCTCCCTTCAGGCTGCACTTCTGAGGCCACAGAGAGCAGAATCAGGGATTTCACCCAATTCAAAATTAACTCAAAATTAACACTGTGAAAGGGAAAAGGCTTCCATTTGGATAAGCTCCTTGCTCCGTTTTACCATATCACTTCATGAATAAATGTGCCCAGGGCTGGGACGTGCTGCTTCTGATGGCAGTGACCACTCAGTAGATCAGCGTGGTTTAGAGCAGATCTAGGTGCACCCATGCTCTGAAATGCAGACGTGTTCTCTTGACCCAGAAAGTAAGGCTTGCAAGCACGAACCAGCTTGTGCAAACTCTTCACTCGTTTAACCAACAGATATTCACCCACCCAAAAAGCTGCTCTTTGACTTGCTAGAAAGTGCTCATAGACTTACATCATCAGGTCCCAGGAGCCAAAAATGGTACCACTCTTCAGCTGAGCCTTAGCAGCAAGCTGCCTAAATTGGTACCTCTTGCCAGTAGCACACACCAGGTAAAATCTTTCATGTTGCCCAATCTCATGTTTGTTACCTTACCGTCATAATCACACTTGAAGCCTATGCCCTTACTCATTTTACTGAAGATCTCCACCAGCTGCCCTCTTGTCCGTCAATTTATCACATAAATTCATACTGCTGTCAGCAACAGCACTGAGCGCCTCTTAGTGAGACAGTGCTTTAAAGTTGTTTTCTAATGATAAAACTAATTTGAAAAAATAAAATAGAAGGAGAAACAACCTCAGAGGAACACACACATTTTATTTACAGCATTCTGCATCCCAGGAAATCTCCACTGGAAACTATAAAGAAGCCAATTTGTAAAAGTAACAAAACACATCAAATTAACACATCAGTCACTGAAATGAGAATGAAACCCCAAAGACAAACCAGTTACTTACAGTTTGGCTGTGGTTCCGGAGGGAATTTGAGACGGATAATGGCCAAGATTATGAAAACAACCACAGGCCAGGAAATTAAAATGAACGACCATACCTATAAAACAGCAATGAAAATAGATCGGTTATGTTTGTCACATTGATGTGTCCCAGAGCTTGGCTGGAATGTGCAAGTGCTGCCCTAAATGAGTAATGAGATGCTCTGTAAAACACTCCTGTCTTGGTATGCATACAATTAAACCCAAATATTACCTATGCAGGAAGAAAAAACTATGTTAAGATTTTAAGAGCAAATAACAAGTCTGAAAGAAACACAAGCCTTTCTGGGCTTCAGTTTGGCTGATGATTATAAGAGGACAATGCTTACAGATTTGAGACACTGCTATGTAATAGCAAAGCACGCTGAGATGTATAAGACTTTTGGAAGCACTGATCACAAGATAAAAGAGATGAAGTGAGAAAGGTTGTTTTCACTTTCAGTGAATGCTGCTGCTCAAACAATGGGTAAAAATGACTTTGATTGATTTTGGAAAATCCATGAACATTTATAGAGGTCTTGCCTAAGTCTTGCCTCTAACACAGGGTTGACTATCTCAGTGGATGAGAATGAAAAAAACATAGCTTGCTAATCATCTACTGTAGTAACCCAACCTAAGTAGGATCTCTAGAGTCAGTCTTAAAACTGCATGCCTTGGAGTTTTGTAAGCTAGGAAAATGCAATGATTCAAATCACCAACTGCTTTTGCGCTAGCTGGCTACTGCATAGAGCTTTCCATCCACTAGTAGTTAGCTCAAACTACTGTGTGCTGCAAAATTGCTGTGCTATTTTCATGCCAATTTTGGAAGCCACAAAGATGTCTTTCTTCAAAATCATCCCATTTTTCACCATTGCATTGCTATTTTTTTTTTCCAGATCAGCACATATTACTCCAAACTGGTTTTCCAAAGTAATTCCAAGCCCATAAGTGTTTTCATTTCCTGAAACACTCACTGGAACATAAAAACAAACAGACAAACAAACAAAACCTGGAGAGCAATTCAGCTTAAAGATGGCTGTTTCACAGCAACTCCATCCCTATCATCCCTGATGAGATGACACAGCCACTGAATTAGGAGTAAGATTCATGCCTCAAAAACACACAACTGACAGACATCAAACCACAAGGCACCTCCCCATACATCCCTTCAGAGAGGATGCTCCTCTACCTTCAGCATTCAGCAACATTTTAGCTTTCACAGACAGTACTCTTACTGCTTTATATATATATAACTTCTAACAAGACTGACCACTAAAACTAATACATTTTCATTTTTCTTATATCATATGGTTTCTCTATAATCAGTCCCAAACATGCTGTTTAACTCTGATTAATTCACAAGCAAACAGGATTATTAACACATCCTTCTTGTTTAGTACCATGTAGGCTAAAGTAAAATTATAGAGTAACAGCACAGAATCTGATATTAGTCAGAAGATGCCTAAAGGAGGGGCAAGAGATCTGTCATATTCTCGGGGCAAGAAATGAATGCCAATTGTTTCTATTCAGGGAAATCTTTGTACCTTCCCATTTTAAGCTAAAACAGGGTTTATGCTCCCCACTTTCCACACAGCTCTTCCCTTAGTACCTCTGTCCTTTGATTCATTTGGAATTAGTAGCTGGGCACATGAGTTGCAACATAACATTCCCATTGACCAGGCAGTTCTAGTTCACAAGACAACCACTCTGGCCAAACTGCTTGCAGGTGGAACATGTTGACTTGAATGGAGCCATAATCAACCTCAGTTTGGCTCTTGGGACATCAATCTCTGTGAGGTAGGTTGCATAAAGCTTTGGTTGATGGATTATTGCACTGCTAAATGTAGATTTAATTTCTCAGACCTTATTTAGCATTTCTGGATACAGGCACACTCTCTCCCTCCGTTTAAATAACCACGCTGCCTAGAAGTGGCAGAGATGCAAGAGGCATTGATTTCTCCAGTTCCCCTTTGTACACAGGCCAAACGTTGCTCCTGAGAAGGCTGCCACCTAAGCTCATGACTGTTCCTGTCTCAGCAGGAATAACCTCTATTGAGGCATTCCCTGGCCATGGATGCAGACCTGCAGCTGATTTCAACACACCGACAGCCAAGCAAGTTGTAGCTCTCCCCATGATACACAGGTAGAGGCACTCTCTCCAGGGGATCTACAGAGAGCTCGCAGAGGAAATAAAGTGTAAGACAAAAGACAGAAGCAAATGTGTTTGCCAACTCTGGAAAGGCTGACAAGCAGAGCGGGAAAGCACGTGAGTCTGCAGAGAGGAGCCATGGTGTCAGCCATACCCATCAGATCAGTGAGGGCAGCCAACACCACTGCAGCAGCAGAAGCCACCTTCACTCCTTGTCAGAAACTAAGCAGCACAACAGAATACTTTCTCACAAAACAAGCATGCTAAAACAAAGAAAAAAAGCTTTCTAAAAGCCCGGTCTGTAAGTGAAGGCAGACTACACATGCGAAAACAAAAACCACTAGCAGGAGAACAGAGAGATCGGGGAGCAGAGATCTGGGTTTACCTCCTCACACCCTCGCCAGTGTGAGCAAGCTCCCTAACTTGGAGCGAGAGAGGGAAATGAAGGAGGGTTGCAGGGAATGCTGCCATAAAATAATCAGTACTTTGCCAGATTTTAATTGGCATTTCAATTCTATAGAATTGATATTTCAACTCCTCAGGAAAACAGGATTAAAGCAAGTGAGACCATGAGGTCAGAAGTACAGGTAGGGCTTAGGTTAGCATTGACTCTGGGGACAAAAGAGCTGAAAGAGATGTAAATTTTCTGCTTTTAACAAGGCTGTTAGGATTTCTCTTGAGAACTTAGAGGTAACTTAATGGGATTCCTCTGCATTCCAGAAAAAGTCTCCTGTATCCTTGACAGCAGTGAAAGATACTGTGAGGTGCACAGCACATCCACAGCTCCCATGGAGGATGACAACTCAGCACCTAACTAGATCAGGCTCCAAAACCAAGTGGCAGGACAGGACTGGTAAGAATGCACCTTGCAGAAGCATGTGGTGATAGGAAGCCTTTCACTCCATCCTCAGATCACACCTTTCATGGCCATTTTTCTCTCTTGTCAGCATTTTCTGCACCTACCAAGGCTTCCATTCAGCAAAGCAAGTTTAAAACCCACCACACTTGGATTACTAGCAAAAGGACCTGTAGCAATGCAAGTCCATGAGCTGCAGCATTGCTTATGCTGGAATTACAGTGCAGCTGTATTGAAATCAGACTGGGGCATACTGTCCAGGCTTTGCCTGGACACACAATGCCACCCAAAGGAACATACTCCTCCCTGGTGCTGCTGCAGTTCAGATTGCTCTCTGGACATTGCTGGAAATGGTCTGCGCATGAGTTTGGGCATGGTTTTGTTTGCATGGACTGCTGCCCCAAGGGAACAGCAGTGGCATCCGTAATACTCAATCCAGACTCCTCAGCCCTCATGCATGTGCTCTAATGCAAGACCTAATCACTTTGGCTTAAAAAGACTCATCTTCACTTCCATGCTGTTCCCTTCCTTCCCTCTGCATCTATCACCCTCAAAATATTTCTGTTTTAAAACTGTGACCTTCCTCTCCTGCAGTGCCTCCTTTGCTCCTCAATTCCTGTCATTTCCATGCTCCCCCATCACACTCACCGGCTGCCTCTTGACACTCAGCCAGTTCTTCCACAGCAGGATCCTCAAGTGCTGAGAGAGCGCAGCCATCCTTGGCTGAGCTGACCAAAAATGAAAGGGCTGCGTATTCTTCCTCCCCAGACTTAGGAAGCAAAAGCAGAGGCTCTAACCCAAATAGGCATCCAGTGTCCAATATCCAAGCCTCTGCCTCTTCCCCACACCATAGCTCTGAAGCAGCTACTTCATCCACTTGTGGCTGCTGAACTCCCAGGAACTGTAGCTCTTGTCCTCACAGCAATAGCTCCTAGCAAATTCAACAGGTTCTTCTTCTCCAGGCAGGCAGGCAGGCAGGCGCAGCAGCCTGTCTCCACTTGTGTTAATTACAATATCCAGCCTCTCCTGGATGCTCCTTGTTCAAGCCCTAACCGATAAAATGGATAGCATTCCAAAAAGATGCTTCTGCTTAAACAAAAGGTGATGCATGCCTCCTCCCTCCCCATGATGAAACTGCTTGCCTGCCTACACACCGCTTCTGCTGGAGAGGTGTCATCAACAGCAAAGAGTTAGGCCACTTGCCAGGCCAGTTCGACTTCCCCAATTTCACAGGGAATAGCTGGGAAGAAGAAAGTATCCACGGCTGCAGCACACATCTTCCTGGCATTGCTGATTGGGAATCAGAGCTTTTTAATACTTGTGAATGTCTCAAACCTACCCAGCCAGTTAAATTAACTAAAAGAGTTGAAAATACATACTTAAGTGAAACTCCCAGGGACTGATCTAATTGCTCACCTTCCTGCATCTTCCTTTTCCTCTGGGAGATGAGTCCTGGGGTTTTCACTAATGGAATTTAATACAACACATCAAATCCATTGGGAACGGGATTGAAGGATCAGAGTCCACAAAAATTTCATAGCACTGGTGTAGCTTGAACACTGGTATTATTCAACTGATCATGGAACTTTTCCCACTAGTGGAAATATACCTTTAAAAAGCCCAAACAAAACAAAAGCTAGAGATGAAAGGAAAGAGTAAACTGCACTTACAGGGGGAAGCAACGACAGCAGAGGGTACTGCTCACTGCACAGAGGACTGTAACAAATCGGAGATACAGACTTGTTTGATGAGTTCTGGTCATCCAGCAGGGCTCTGGTCCCCTCAGGAGAGGAGTGTGTACACTCAAGTACCCCATCTGGTAACATTGAGATTGTGCTTAGGTAAGCCATGGAAGACTTCACTGCTCCAGCATGAAAGAGATCCAAAACCATTCTCCTCCATGGCATTTCTTCCAGCCACAAAATTTGTGCCTCAGAAATGAAAAACATCTTGAATAAGTCCTTGTCAAATTTCACTCAGGGTCAAAGGCGGAAGCAGCAGCCCTGCCATCCAGGATGATCTTGGAGCAGGAAAGCTTTGATCTAAGGGTTGCTAGAAGCAATAAGTGAGAGTAAGAGAGAGGAAGAAAGATATGGTACTCAGTGAAGAGAAACAGCTTCTCTGGCTTGGTTAGGAACTACTTCAAAGATGGGAATAGCAACAGAAATGGAGTAGTCCCTGCCCCACATACCTTCAGTCTAAATAGACTGAACATTCCAGTGGTGGGAGTGGAGCTGGAGCTAAAATGAGTGTAAAAGGCTTCCCTGGTATAGTTTTCATAGCAATGGGAAGAACCCAAACATCTGACCTCGCAGATCTACATTCACATTTTTCTACCAAAGGTTCTTAGCAGAGTGAGGGCTCTCATTTGGGTCTGAGTTGAGAACAAGCACTACTCCTCAAGACACTGTTGCAATTCAGCTACATGTAAGAGGCACAGCCAGATTCATTGCATTTGGTTCAAACACCATTTGCAAACTTGATTCACTTCCTCTCCGGAGCTGAAAAAAGAAATCCAAATATAGATAATTCTGCTTTGAGGGGGTAAGAGAGAAAAATCTGTAATTTCACCACTCACTGGTTTGCCAAGATCTTTTAAGGCAAATGTCTGATTGCTTCTTTTTGATATTCACTCAAACAACTGCTTCGAAAGAACACTATGATTTGGATAATAATTTTCCCAAGCAAATGCACATCCTTACTTCCTTTGTGAACTGAGTCAACAAACATTCCTCTTGGGAAGTACCCAAAGAGTAATTTGTTCAAGTTCACCACTGTAAAACCGGAATAACTCAATGCCAGCTGGCTTTCAGAGCACCTGCACCCAGATCCCCAAACACCATAGCACTCCAGGTTGAGAACACAAGAACTGTATTAAGCCATTATATCCTTTTGCTTTTTAATTCCTCATTAGATAATTCCTGCAGGTGTCACAGGAGGCTGTGCAACAACACTGTCACTCCTGGACAAAGTGACCAGAGCAGACATGTCCCTGTGAAAAATGTAAATGTGCCTATAGGCAGGAGGGGAGAGGAGGGAAAGGCCAAATTCTCCCTTTTCCCAGTAAATCCTTGGCTGGTTTCTTCTTCTGGGCTATATGGCAAATCATCGGTTCAGATCACAGGGAACAAAAGCAGAATCTGCTTCTGTGACTGTGAAGCTGAAGAAACTCTCAAGGGAGCTCTGAACTGTGATTTCATCCAGTGCAGGTCTATAGAGACACGACTAATCCCATTTAATGCAGTGGTGGCTATTGCTCACAGGGACATGCAGGGGCTGTAGCTACCATGTCAAAAAGACCCAAGAGCACCAAGAACTCACAAACTCTAAGGCATTCTTTCAAGTAGAGTAGTTTAACTTCAATAAAAATGAATGCATTCATGCTTCCCAAGTGTGCTGGGTTACCTCTACAAGAAATGAAAACATGGGGAAGTGATGCAAGACAGAATTTGTGAAAGAAGAGAATAAAGTCCATGAATGAATGGTCTGCAAGCGTGCTGGAAACATGCTTACAGGAGGACATGCCGTTATGGGTTCTGCTATATCAGGGCCAGCAGCACTGTACAACGTAAGAGAGGGATCCATGAATAGAGAACACTGTCCTGCTGAACAGGGCCAAAACAGGGAAGTGGGGGGCTCTCCACAGATCAAATGCACTGGGATGATGAGAAGAAATGGCCAGCATTATAGTTAATGCTTCACTAGCTACTTGGCCAAAACAGGCCTGAACACAGCAGAAATCTCACACCACCATAAAATGTAACCAGCTATCCCGTCGTTAACACTCTTGGCTTGGCTTTTAAACACAGGGGTAGCTGCAGCACATCTGACAGGGCAGAATATCTACCCCCTTGAAGTCAGTGCCAGGCAAGAAAGAGAAAACCTCTTCTGCTGGCTATCAGAAAAAACCCAAACCAAACACAACACTAATCTTGCAGTGACTGTGCATGCTACAACTAACCCGCAGCAGAGACTTCCAGAGCACACAGGTGAACAGTGGTTAGGTGCCCTCAGGGGCCTGGAGGAGGAGAGATCACACCAGCAGTAAGTGAAGCAGCATAACCAGATGAACTACCATGCCAGAGAACAGCCTGCAAAGCAGAATTAACTGAAGGAGATCTGTAAGGGGAGCGACAGGATAACACTGTGACTCATGAAGAGGCAGGACTCTGAACATGGTACTTTCCTTACACAGGGTTTGCAGTGTATTTAGTTACTGTACTTAGCTCAGGAGCAAGTCCAGACTGTAACAGATGAGCTTTCCTCATGGCTTGTGTAAGCTAATATTGACCAAATTTTTGACACACTGTCCTGACCTGAGACGCTGTGCGTAGGCTTCAGCTCTGATCTCTTATCCACAAACCAACCCATGGACTTCTGAGTGAGGAGCCTTAGGTCCCACACTCCTGTCCAGTGTCTAGTGCACTCACAGACTTACCTGCTCTAAGGTAAGTGCAGTTTTACATGTCCTGTCAGACAGCACTTTGCTAAGGCTGCATGCACTAGCAAGGCACAACAAAATACAAGTGTCACCATTTCTACCAGAACAAAGAGACTGGTGAAGAACAGAGCAAGAAAAGCCTTCATGTAATGGGTAGAATTATCCTTCAGCTCAAAGCCCATGGCTGCCCATTTTCATACCATCCATCAAAGAACAGGCCTTCAAACCAAATCCAGGTTTTAGGATGCTCTGACGTCAGAATGAGTAGGAATCAAAGAACACCACATGCACTTGCAGCACCAAGGAAGGTAAAAGTTAAAAGTCTAGGGCCAACTTAAAATGCTGCCTTCCTCACAGCTAGAGAAGCAGTTGCCTAAGGACCTGACAGCATTAGGCAACATGGTGCAGTGCTGAGTGATGCTGAAATGGCGCATGACTTGTGTGTTAACTGGAACATCATTTGCTAAAGGATAAAAATGGCTTTTGTTGAGCAGCCCACGGCATTTTCCAGTGAGAGGCTGCATATACTCTCTGGGTAGCTCCAAATTCCTTCCAAAGGCATAGCAGGAGTCTAGAAATGTAAATGCCTCCAGATTTCCTGAGTGCCTAATTCCAGGCACCTGAACAGGGGATGGTTTTTAGAGATGCTCCCTCAGCATCTTTGAAAAGAATCAGAGCCCTCTAAATGGGCGGCAGTATTTTTAGCCACTGTGATGATGTGGCATCACCACAGGACCACTCTGCCACCAGCAAACACATTTCCACAATTTATTACTGATTTTCCTCCTCTCCATTAAAATGCATTTGCAAAACAGCTCCTCCTGATGACTGTGGATGACTTTTCCCTCCAGTGGTCCACAGTCATCAATTAGCTTGGGAATACAAGGATGTTTTTCTCACAGGGTCCACTCCAAAGAGTTCAAGAACTGTGTTGCTGATATTTGGCTCAAAGCCCTTGGATGTTAACTGCTTATTTTTACAGGGCAGCCTTGTTTCCAGGAATAAGTCCCCAAACTAAGTATGAGTTTTGGGATACTCTGATAGCAGCTAAACACCAAGACCAAAATGTCAGAGATTCTTGGAAGCAAGTTAAAAGGCACCATTAACATTTGGGACAGGATTTTCAGACGATCTCATCACTGGGATTTTTCCTCTTACGTCAACAACATTCTGCAGGAGCAGATTTAGGGATGGATAAAGAAAGACAACTTTTTGCTGTAAAGCCATGGTGCCTACGTTCAGAAGTGCAGTGTTACCAGCCAGCCTTTCACCCTACTCATTTGCTCCTAAAGTCACCTTCATCTGGTCCTGGCAAGCCTACAAGTCCATGAATCATTTCCCACCACACCCAGCAGCTGAGGACTTTATTTGTGAGGCTCCCACGTGCATTCCTACCTTGCCACAGTTTGTTTGCAGGCTTCACTTCTACTCTAGTTACAATCTCCTGTGGCAATACTCACACACAGCACTGAACCAGGATCAAAAGTTAGTCAGAAAAGAGTTGTGGACACAAGTAACCGTGAGTGAGAGGCAGCTGCTGCTGATAGTACCCCCCCGGTTTAGTCTCTCCCTGGTATAATACAAACTCACCAGCAGAGCTATGCACCCCCTTGTTTATCAAATAAGGCCAGCAATGAATAGCTCTTCAGAGTGTGCTCAAGCCCACTAACTTGGGGTTTCTTGTTATGGGCTCAGTTATGTGTAGTGCTTCCTTAACTAAAATCCCTTCTCAAAACCCTTATTCCTCAGGCAATGGTACAACTTTCAATCTCCACAAACCCACTGAATCCCAAGGTTTGCAAATGGGCATTACCTAACTCAACAACAGGCATGCCCAACTCAATGCAAACTTCGCTCAAGCAGGTAACATCACAAGTTTCATTAGTATATCAGGTTAAATATAAGGAAGAAGTTCTTTACTGTGGGGGTGATCAGGCACTAGAACAGGGTGACCAAAAAAACTGTGGCTGCCCCATCTCTGGCAGTGCTCTAGGCCAGCTTGGACAGAACCTTGGGTGACATGGTCTAGTGTGAGGCATTCCTGCCCATGGCATAGGGGCTGGAACTGGATGATCTTAAGGTCCTTCCCAAACCAAACCATTCTATGATTCTATGTCCTTTAACCCTTTGTTCAGATTAACAGCAGTGGTAACATCAGATCTTATGCCAAGGGTTGCAACAAGACATTAGACAGCTATCAGCATCCAAATCTTCTGCCATTTCTCATTCTTTGTGCATTCAGCTCACTTCTGATCTGCACAGCAACACTCATGTCCTGTTATGTGAACCTGGACACCTCGCAGACGGAGTACCTAGAGATCCACTATTTATGGTGAGACTGATAAGGTCAAAGCAAGGTCACTGTGGAAAATGGCTTTGACTTTGCAAAGAACAATGGGTATTGCCAAGGCTGGGACAACTGTGCGTTCCAAATGAGAGTGTCAGCGAAGCTATCAAAAAAACTCCAACAAACTGACTTCCAAAGTAAAAGGCTTAAAGACAGACTGCAAGGATAAGGAAACAGCAGAGGCAAGATGCACTTGTGAAAACAGCTTGTATGAGTGTGCTGTTCTGCATGCAACAGAAACATCTATTTCCTGAAAGATTGGTTGTATGAAGTTAAAAATTAACTATGGTCATCAGCACACGATGGGAAAATAAACCTTCAGTTATGTGGATTCAGAAAAGGACTGGCTTCACAGCTGGCTGACTTGAAAAAGTAGGAAGAAATAACTTTAAGAACATAAATTCTGATAGATACTGCAACAGAGGACATGAAGACAGTATGGACAGATCGGTGGTCACCAGCGCTCAAAAAGAATGCTCATCTTTCTTCTCCCACATAAAAATGGGACCAGCCAGCAAGTACACTCACACAGGAACAGAGAGACACCCTTCCACTGGACCTGAAATAGTGGGCTGAAAGACCCAAATACATGTTTGAGCAAAGTACTGATGAGTGCAGATGAACAAACATTCCTAAGAACGTCATAGAATCACAGACTGGTTTGGGGTGGAAAGGACCTGAAGATCATCCAGTTCCAATCCCCTGCCGTGGGAAGGGACACATTCCACTAGACCATGTTACCCAAGTCTCTATCCAACCTGGCCTTGAACACTGCCAGGGATGGAGCATTTGCCACTTCTCTGGGCAACCTGTGCCAGCACCTCACCACCCTCACAGTAAAGAGCTTCTTCCTTATATCTAACATGAACTTCCCCAGTTTCAGTTTGAACCCATTCTCCCTTGTGCTATTGCTACAGTCCCTGATGAAGAGTCTCTCTCCAGCATCCTTGCAGGCCCCCTTCAGATACTGGAAGGCTGCTATGGGGTCTCCATGCAGCCTTCTCTTCTCCAGGCTGAAC
>JAVHNF010071432.1:9162-32076 GCA_034783455.1 Micropsitta finschii | reverse complement strand
GGTCATTATGAATTCTCCCTAACTCTGAACATGAAGTTGAAGAAAAAAAAAAAGAAAAGGTATACTAGGGCATAGTGGTAGCTCGCTTTTCAGAGGTACTCACAATAGCAAAATTGCTCAAAGGAAGAGGAAGACTAATTAGAAGTGTTCAACCTCAAGCTGCCAACATCTGAAGGCAGCTACCCACAGCTTCTCTGCCAGCAGACAGCCAGTCTAGCTAGGAAACCAGAGCTGATGAGGGATGTGAGAGGTGCCCAGATGGAGGCAGTTTCTGTCTAGATGAGTGAGAAGGTTTAACTGAACTTACCAGGAGAACCAGGCTCCCATTGAGTGTGGGCAGAGGTGGAAGAAGGCACACAGACACCTATAACAGCTTTTTAGTTACAGCAAAACAGTGATAAATGCCAGCCATTGAAGAGAAGATCTGAACACAGCTGTGCTCAAAAGCAAATCTCAGACTTCTGAGAAGAGGCCTAGGGCTAATGTTTCATAACCAAGAGAGCTGAACTTGAAAGAGAAGATAAGAATAGTCAGTTTACCAGAAGAAAATTCCAGCTGAATTTTGCCTCAGAGTGAAAGAGAAATGTCATCTCTCAGGGTTGACTCTGGGCTTGAACAGAGTCAATCTGCAGAGCTTTGCCACTGACTCACTGGATTGGGATGTGGATCAGAGTGGCACTGGCATTTGAATGGGAGATGCTTAGAGATTTTTGAGCTGCTCAGACAAGACTTTCCAGAGATCTGGGACAGCAACTGAAGGAAACAGTGGGCACTGAGTGAAGTCAGTGGCCTGGAAAACCAGGGCATTATTGTTCTTCATAGAACCTGATGCTCTCATCCTTTACTGACATTCTGTCACTTATAAAGAAAGCTAATGATCTAAGGAAAACAGAGTACGGACTCCCATAGACAAGCAGAGAAACAAGGACATCTTGGTGTGTGTTGGAAGAACCTGCAACTTGTTCAGGCACCCCTTTCCAGCTCAGTGCTATCCAAGCCAGACCAGAAACACTCAGGGACCAAAGCTGTATCTTGGTGGCGGAAACTGCACTGACCACACCATCAGGGCCAACCTGTCAGAAGCCACAGCAATAACCCCCAGGAGGAGGGTACTCTAGAAGTGGCAGGACATTTCCAGGGTGAACTTTCTGGCCATTTGCTCCTTTCCAGAAATTAAAGCCCTATAGTAGTAAGCATTCAACAGAGGCACAAAACAATAGGCCTACACTGGAAGTTTTGTAAACTACTTGTAACAGATGATGACAGCCAGCATCACCTTAACGTGGGCACCAGGCATCATTCCATACTCACCCTTTCGCTTAAGAGACATCAGAGAACGAAAAAATCCAGAGGCTGTGCTGTTTGCCCCAGGCAGCTTTGGGTCTTCCTCTCCCATTAGCTGGGCAAGCTCTGCCCCAGGCAAGTCAATGAGCCTGGTAATGTTGCTGACAACAAGCTCTGTGAACACCTCTGGTTTTTCATGGCGCAGCTTTTCCACGAAGAAGTCAGGGTTGAAGATGATGGGCTGGCTGCGGAGGGAGGAATCATTGCAGATGACAAAACTGCAGATGGCATCACTGGAAAAGAGGGAAGGAGAAAAAAACCCACAGTAACTCCTCATTACATTGATTTTTACAGCCAGCTGGTCTGCCCTGAAGGAGACATCTGATGACACAGGAGCCACCAGTCAACACCAACAGCACTGTCTGTCTTTAGTGAGAGTTCAGTGCAGTGCACCTACATGCCCTTTGGAGCAAAAACATTTCTGGCCTGCCTGTACAACACAGCCCAAGACTAGCACTCTGTAGCGTGATAGTAACACACGCAACACATGGCAACACCCAAGTAGAACTTTCATTGCATCTATATCCTGCCAGCTTAGGCTGATGACACCCAATACTTTAACTTACCACTGCCAGTCATAAATAAGTTTGTTTTTTAATTCCTTCCTCCCCAGAAATTCACTCCCAGTGTTCTAAAAGCCTAAATCCCAATTTTTTTCATGGACAGCTTATACTCCTCAGTTCCCATTGTCATTCCATCATCCCTACCTTCCTATCAACACAGATAGGAGCATGCCCTGAAACTTTAAGATCATAAACACGCAATAACACTGACCCACAGTTCTTCTAGGGATGTGGTCAAGCCCTCCCAGGTGACAAGCTGCCTACAATTTGGTTACTGCTTTCAGCCACCTACAATAACTGCCCAGCTATGCACTCCCAACTGTGGAGTGAGCATGGACTCATCAGTATTAGCACAAGCTACACAGTCTTTGAGAACCCCTAGTAACCTTTTTCCTAAAACACCTCTTTCTGGCTCAGCCAGTTCTTGCCTCTTCCTCAGGCTGTCCTGAAGCAGGCATTCACTACTGGTGCCTGCTTTTAACATTTCTCATGTGGCATGGGAAAAGGGATGTGTCTGAGACGCCGCTCTGCTGAGCGTTCGCTCTAACAGATACTTAGCCTTACCAGAGGTTAGGTAAGCTACATTTATCACGTCTAGAATCAAAATAAAGAGATTATCAAAGAGATATCTCAGGTTAATCAGCACTTCTAATGCTCACACTTGAAGCTTATCCCAATTTTCATCTACCTCTAGGTCTTTCCTCACCATCTTCCCACCACTATTTCAAACACTCGCACACTTCTGAAGCCTAGCTTACAGGATAGAGTTGCCCAGCTTGCTTCTCCTGCCCCTCTTTTACTTAAATGTGAGGATTAGTGTCATTATTCTCCAGTCACAAGCTACTACCCTAGTGCGATACTATAAAGTGTTGGCTGGGCCCTGCTAGTCAGTGTGCCAGTTCTTCCAGGGCTCTGGACGGAGGCTGCCTACCCACCCAGCTTAACACACGCTGCCTGCTTTCACTGCGTGATGTTCCCCAACCCTTTCGTCATTTGCTTTCCACCGTTCCAACATCCCTCCTTAGCCGTGAGCTTTAACTGAACACAGGTAACAGAAATGCACCCTGGACAGCATAAGTCCCTTACGAGTGAAAACAAAGAATGTGCTCTGCTGATTACCAATGAAAGGCTTTCCCTCCAAAGCTTTCCCACATAACATCAGAGCACCTTGACCTGCCCCTCCTCTCTGCTGAGGGGTGGAGGCCACATCACTATGTTCAGACCACACTGGGCATCTGTACTCACTGCTCAGCACGTCTGACACCAAAAGCATTTGCAACCCACTGGACCTTACATTCTTTGGTTCAAGCAACAGAGCACTTTAGCCATTAGTTCAGAGATCTCAGTAACTTATTGTTCTGATGTAAATCAACAGTAGCTGATGAATGAGAGGACATCAAAGCATGTACTGACAGGTCACCTGAACTTCCGCCTGCCTCCACACCGTATCTGTGAACCCAGCTACTGCTGTACATCTTTGACCTGAAAGACCATCTTGGTGTGACCTCCCGAACGTGTGATCAGAATAAGAGAACGAAAGCTGTGACTTGGGCTCCACAAGGAGATTTCAGATTTGCTGAAATCGGAGGAAACCAGGCTCTCAGCAACGCTTGCATTGTGAGAATCCATACAAAACCCTCTCCCCTTGCCACTGCTCCCCATGGATGTCAAAGGCTCCTTCAAGAGGACAGTGAGGAGGCAGGTCTGTGAGGCAGATTGCAAGGCAGCCTGCCAGGTCATCTGAAATTATGGAAAGCTCTTAAAGGCTCCCAGCTGCGTGGTGCAGAGCGGCCTGGCAAGCGTGCTGCCGGCTCCAAATGGGGGCCACGTTTTCCTGAGCACCTCCCAGCCTGGTTTTCGGCAGTTCGTTACCTGTGATAAATCAAGACCGAAATGCAACCGCTCGGTACCGGCTGCCAAAAAGCAACTGCCAATCGATCTGATCGTATTTGCGTTTCATTGCAGAGGGATACAACACACAAACAAGTGCCGGCTCTGCCCATAATGTGGGGCAAGCCCTTGGCCTGAAACCCATGACAACTCGTTCTGTGGCAATACAGATCCTGAGAAGGGTTAATAGCAAGTGTATAGGCCCAGTGACCCTGCCTGCAATGATCCGTGCACTGTTATTCACTCACTAGCAGTTTTGTTTCCCCACAGAGAAGATATGCAAATACTTTGCAGCAGTTACATCAAGCATCACAGATTATCTGCTCTCTATGACAATTAGATATCTAGACTCAGAGAACGGAAATTAAGCAATTTCATCAGCTAGAACAGACTGACATGACTCCTCTGCACAGCCCCTGGTACGAGTCACAGAAAGTTTAGCAACATTTAATTCAGAAATAAATAGATAAAAAGTAAATTTCTTACATGAGTGCTGAGAGCTTTTGGAGAGGCATTAGGAAGCAGAGACAGGGAAAAGAACTTGCTCCTTGTTTCCAGCAACAAAAGAAACCTGCCTGTCCCAGCACAGCCTATGCAAATTCCACGCATGCTACGAGACACAAGGGCGCATTATTGGGTCTGAAAGGCCCCCTTGGCACACACTGGGCATCAGCCTTCACACAGAGACAAAACAGAAAAGAAAAGCTGGACAAATTGATTCATGTCTCTTGCCAAAGACTGCGTAGCTGGAGTTTAATGGCAAATAATTCCTACATAGAAACCAGGGTTCTGAATTAGGACCAGCATGGTATTAAGTGCTCTCCACCTGTATCCAAGAGGAATCCACAAAATAGCTCCAAAGCTACACTGTTTACCATGAGTAAAGCCATGCAAGCACATTCCCAACAGCATCCAAGCACAACTGATGTTATGACGCTGTCAGGACAATAGCAGAGTCCCTTAACTGAACAACCCCATGGCCAGAAACCTTCCTAGAAACACTCTCTGCCCCTGGCTTGCATTCTTTTGGATTCTTTCAAAGACAAAGCATGTAGATCACCCCCTTCAGAGCCGGGAACAGCACCTGGCCATTGCTCTTTGCTACCATTACTGTGCCGCCATGTGCTGTTTATCCATTTCAGGCTTCCCGTTCCACATTTCTCTAGATTCCCATCCAGTTTCCCTGCCTGCCGCAGCTGGGACCAGCCTTGTATACACTTATTGTGGTATGGCACTTCAATGAGCTACTTAATTTTGAAAGGTCACTTTATTAGCAGCTCTTCCTTGCATAGAAAATTTGCCTTTGTATCATTATTGCTAATCAAAATGGAAATGTGAAGCAAACCACTATTTCTGAGCAAAGATAAAGCCCCCACTGGCTTTACACACAATAACCCTGCCAATCCTCACTGCTGCACACACTACAACCTTCAGAAAAAGCCGTGTGCCCCATCTGCTGTTTTCATGTTAAAAAAAGGAAGATGGATGTACTCTACCTACACTCACAGTTTAGATATCAGCAGCAAAGGGGAGACAATCGTGTATTGGGGGATTTCTTGTTGGGTTTTTTTGGCTTTGCTTGCAGTTACACAGTTATATTTTTCTATACACTGTGATCTCAGACTGCTTTATGACACGTCAAAAAGATGATAAAATAAAGGAATAAATGGCTTCCTCTCTGATCCCATGAATAAAATCAAATCCCAAAGAATAATAAAATCTTGTACTAATAGGGATGTGATTAAGACAGCAGATTAAATAAAGTGGGTCCTATATTGTGTTGAGATTCCTGCCATTCTGATATCTTTCAGAAGCGAAGCCTGTGATCCCAGCCAAGTCACAAAGAAAGCTGTCTGTCACACACAACGTTCTTGCTTCAGGCATGACAGCCCCATCATTTCATGGGGAGTGGATGGTGCAGGAGGTCAAAATCATGATGAATCAATTAATCCCTAAGGTAACTAGATCCAGGCCAGGGAAATGCCTTGGAAACTAGGACAAAAATACAGCATTTGTGACAGAACAATTTATACTACTTAATTCCACCAAAAACTGAGGGGGAATAGTTTAATCTCATGCAAAATTTCTCCATCGTTTGGTACATGCTAAACATCATAAAATGCCAAAATTCTGAAGAACACAAACTTACAAACTTTACCTGAAGTTGTCATATTATATTGGGTTCATTCCTCTGCTGCACTGAAGTAAAAAAAGGAGATAAAGATTCTTTTATACCTCTACCAGTTCAGCACCATCCTTCAGATAAGAACCCAAACCAGCCTTCAGCACAAACCTGGAGAAATCACAGGGATGCTCTTACACCTGACAACTAGAACAAAACACTCAGTACCCTCTGTCAGCCAGAGCTGGAAGAGCATTCCATTCTGCACCCGTACCTGCTGTACATTGCCTCCAGGCATCACAAAATGTATGTAAACATCTTCCATCCCTGAAGTTGACAGAAAGTGAAGTGTTCTATAAAGATTGCTTAGATTTTAAGAAAGGAAAACTTATGGTCATTTTAATTCCATCCAGGAGTGGCAAATGGCATTATAGAACCTCACAGTTGGTCCTTTTGTTTCCTGCAGCACACTATTTTCTATGTTTTATAAACCACACATACATAAACATGCACATCCCCCAAGTGTGGGTATGCATGTATGCATATATTTACACACATATGTATTATAGCCACAAATGTGCATGTATACATACTGAATTTAAAAAATAAATCCAGAAACTCATTAAATGATGGTAATTCAACTGAAAAGTGGCACTCATTATAATCTCATCACATTATTTTAATGTTAAACTCTCTCTCTTTGATCTTGCAAAGCTTAGGTACAGTACATTCCCTCTTTCTGTGAACTATCCTCCTATCTATTTCCTAAGTCGTTGTTCCACACTTGTAATCATGTTGTTTGAGTGCCTTATGCATTCTAAAAATAACTGTAATAGAAGTTGCATGTAAGTGCAAGGTGAGAAGTGATGAACAGGACAGCAACACAGCACAACCGATCATACTGAATGTAAACGGGAGACCAGACCACACTGCACAGCAATTAATGATTATTATTACTGCCATTTATAAAGAACCCCAAGGTGTCAGAGAAACTTCAAAGTACACAAAAGAGACATATTCCCTCCCATAAAGAGTCTAAAAGCTAGAAACATTGCTAGGCTGTTTCTTCTTGTCTCATAGGAGTAAAAGAAAACAGAGGAAGATGGGTTAAGTGCTGCATTATATTGGATTATGCTTAAACCTGTACTGCGTCAACAAAGTTTATTCTGTCCCCTCCTACTTTTATAATACATTTTTGCCACAAAGGAAGGAGCCATACCAGCAGTTTGAGACTTACTGAAACTCAGCTTGCAAGATATCAGTGATTAAACTCGCATGCATAGCCACAACTTGCAAATGAACTTGAATGAACATAAATCTATTTTGCATGTTCATCACAACTTGAACTAAGTCAAAAGTTCACCGCTTCCAAATGAGACCTCCATCAAAACTTTCCTTTTGGCTCTCAGTCAACTGCCTGCACTTGTCTACAAGTATGTCCTGCAGCCACAGACCCTTGAACAATGGGATTTCAGAAGTTTCCACAAACAAAACTAATCCATCATTTCCACAGCAATTGAAAGTACCCTCCATAAAAGTGAACAGGAAACAGTTCCTGAAGAGGAATATTCCCTTCCACAGAATTAAATACATCAATTCCTCTCCCAAACACGTACATCCCTAATAACAAAACAAGGTAAATGTAAGCAGAGGTGAGCTAAAACCTGAGAGCTGTATGGAAATTATATTATAGAGATACCATACATCTGAAAGCCAGTAAAGGTGAGCACAAAGACAAGAATCTGGTATATAATGATTAAGAATCTTTACTATATGATTTAAATCCCCCGTATTACCATATCACATGATGTTCATCAAAGGTACGTAATCCTTTTTCATGATTATACTTTACTTTCTTATGCTGCTAGGTAGGTGCCAGAACAAACTCTAACAGCCAAAGGAGAACAGGAATTAAATCTGACTCCTCTGAATTTAGTGGAATCTCTGCTATGTACTTCAGTGGGATCAGAGTCTCACTTTGAACATTAACAACATAAAATCATTTCTTTGGAATTGCTCAAGGGTTAAAGTTCTATTTCAGCAGGAAAAAGTAAAGCTAGATCTCATTCTTACTGAGAATGGACTGTTTTCCTTCCAAATACCATCTATATCAAACTACAGTAATAGAATATTTTTCTTTTTCTCTAAATTGATTTGTAGTCTGATTTTTGCCCATCTATATTTTTCCTTTTCATATACTCCACAAGCTGAGAAAAAGGTGAAAAGACAACTTATTGGCATGAAGTGTTGAAAAGTAAAATGATTTTAAAAGCACATTTCCCTTTGAAATTGGAAGTAACCCCTTAAGTGTTCGTGAACAAGATTAGAAACCAAACAAAAATATTTGTCTCCCTTTGGTAATTTTATTTGTACATATAATAAACTGTGTTTGAGGTCACTTTTACTTTTTTCAGGAAAAATGAGCTTTATTTATTTTTTATTTTTAATACAAGACAGGGTTGTGTCATTCTCAGGAACTGCTATGGGATTTCATGTGCATGCTTATTATAAGATACTGGAAAGCAGTAATTATAGCATATTTCAGCACATCCTTGACACTAAGGAGACTGCAGGTGACTGAGAGGAGAAACAAAAAAGTAAAATGCTGCTTTTAGGTCCAGGCAATTTGACTCCAAATATCTGGTTTTGTCTGCAGGTATTTTCTTTTTTTCATTTCTCTCCATTTCAGCAAAAAAGTGGAATTTCTTTTTAAAACCAAAGTAGAAGATTTTTAATTTTAATTCCTTTGAAGAAAATGTGGAAAAATCTAAGTGAAACTGGACAAGAACACAGGCTCTGAGCCTTCTTGCTTTTGTGGCTTTTCTTGCTTCTACATTCTCCACATGGGAAAGTGGGAAGATGAATCATCCAACCTCTGCCTCGTCTTGCCTCTAAAGTAGAGAAACTGGAAACTGATCGCAGCCTGAGCCAGGCCTTCCAGGCAGATAAGGTAGCACTGAGGGACCACTGCCTTGAAAGCAAGACCATCCAGCTCTGATCCAGGGAACTTGAAAGCACTAAGACCCTCATGGTCAAACATGGTGAGGTCTTCCCAGATGGCAAGGTCAGGACACTGGACAAAGTCCGTGTGATAGTGCAATCCATTTGTGGGTTCCAATTCCCACTCTTGGAAGAATTTCACAGAAACAGTAAGCTAAAACAGAGGAACCTGGAAGCTGGGGACCACCAGCAGATGGCAAAGCAAGATGCCCTGTGGGCTGCCAGGAAACTTCTTGGGTTTTGTTGGAAACCCATTTGACAAACAGAGGAGTCATAAGAAACACTGCAATTTTGTATGTCATCTTTTTTTTTTTTTTTTTTTTTTTTTTTCTGTAAGGAAAACCTAACACCTTGAAATAACCTTAACCAGTTTCTGAAGGCATGAGAGAAAATAAGTCAAAGACAGAATATAGGTTGAAGAGTTGCATTTTGTAGTATGGCCCCAGCTTTACTTGCATTTATGTGTGCAGTGACAGAACGCTGTGGTGTGCATGGGTAGGGAATGGATGGAGACCATGCTGCAGCATTCTGCATAATTTTCAGAAAATCATTAGTTATAGGTATGACTGTCAGAAAGATGTTGTCACCTCACCTTGTTTACAAAAGGAACAGTGACACCTGCAAAATCTGTATGCTCAAAACAGCCACTAGAGGGGAATTTGCAGTCAAGCAGGTGAGGTAGGTTCCAGACTCCAGGTCGCATCTTCAAAGTGTGATTCTGTGGTAATTAGGGGTAATTTTTGTATTTGTTTCTGTAGCATGTATGAGTAGACTTGATATGTCAAAAAAAAGAGCATATATTATTGCTTTTGGTTATAATAACAGCAGAGACCTGCATCTACTTTTCTTCCAAAATTTCCCAAGTAGAAATTTATTTCTTGTTCAGTCTAGCAGTAATGCAATACAGAATTTTATTAAAAGAATTGAATGTGACTGTCAACTGACAAAGCAGCAGTGTTGGATATCTTGTGCTGGAAAGTAGAAATAATGCTGCACGGGAAATATCAATATGGATTAATCTATGGGCCATGGATTTGACCATTTATTAAATTGGTTTTAGTTGTATAATGTATATTAAAGTGAGATAAATTCACAATTCACATCTCATTGATTTAGCTAAGTTCAATTGAGAATTTGTGGTGTTGTAATTATTTTGCTTGCATCTAAATCTGTTTTAGCATTTTAACTAGCTAAAGTGTTTTCACTCCTTCTTGGAAAGCAGGTAAATGTCATAGGCCAGCCAGGAATTACAGGTGGGAATTTAGACTTAAACTCAGTTTTCACTCATTTTCAGTGACTTCTGGTGCTTTTAATGCCAGTTTGTTTGATTTGAACTTATTGTTCCTGGGGGTTTTATTTAGAGAAATATGAGAATTACTCTTTCAGAGGGGACAGGATAAGTCTTGTTACAAACTGCGCTGGAGGATGGTGCATCACAGCCACTTTTTTCTCCCACCTGCACCAGCTTCTTTCTGTACTCAAAGATGGCAGCTTAATGCCTGTTAAAATATTATTTCCTAGGTGGTTCCAAATGTTGCTTCCTGGGGGAAGAAATACTAAAGTAAATGGAAAATGCTTCTTTAAAAAAACAAACAACACTTTCAGGCAAATAAATACTAAAATCTGCCACATTCGGTTACACAGACAATGGAAAAGGGAATGAAACAAGAGCATATGCTTAAAATTAAGTAAAAAAGTAGGCCTGTGGAAGGGCTGTAAAACAACAGGATATCTCACACTGTAGCGGTGAAGCCCAGATCTAGATGGATTCTTCTCAATGGATATGAAATGCCTCTGCAGTTAGGATGTTTCTTTGTTCACAGTGGAGCCCAGGCAATAACAGCTCATCATTAGGTTTTTCTAAATTACCCAAACAATTTTATTGTGAGTACAACGCAACCTTGAGAGCTGTCCTGGAAGACATCTGAATGCCCAGTTCCCAAAACAAGATTTCAACATGCGTCACGTCCCTCCTTGGATTATTTTGGCCAAGGGTGACAGGATCAACCAGAATTCCAGGTTACAGTTCATTAGTCTATGACAGCTAGATTATCTCTGTCTGCAAGTGGGGCAGTTTTGGCCATATGCATTAGGATCATTTAAACATTTCTTAGGGTAGTTATCTTGATGCAATTTTTCTGTGCCTCTGAGCAAGAATAGCAACAATTAGACCTGAGCTGTAGGTGCAATCAGCTAGCTAAGAAGCCGACAATTTATAAATGATAAATTCTGCCCCTAATGAAAAATGTCAGATGTGCAAGAGAAGATCCTTTCAAGTCAGGATCCTCAGAAATGCACCTTCAGTTATAGCTGGGCTATTTCATACAACTTGGCTTGGTTTTATGCTATCTGGGGAATCAGAAAAAAATGTTCTTTACAATCACCCTGAGTTAGTGAAACAAATTATCAAGAGCATGCATGATCAGTCACTGGAATGCTTTACTCTGGGAAATGGTGAATGCTCCAAAGCTTGATGTCATCAGATCAAGGCTGGATATCTTTCAGAAAGGTTGTGTGTCAGACAAGAGAAGTTATTGAGCTCAGCTTGTGATTATTTGTACATCTGAATTGGGAATGGGTGACAAGGAACCTGAAAACGTGACGAAAATCTGTGAAAGCAGGTTAGTGGGGTTCCTTATTTCATCTCTCAGTGTAATAGAATGATTCTGAGCTCAGAAATGAATTGAGTGTTGTGCGACGAGTGGCTGAGTCAGTACAGCTATCAACTCCCTCTCTCGGTGCTGCATTGACTCCATAGTGCTGACAGCAGTATAATACTTGTTTATTGATTGTCAATGAAGTATGACTTGAATATGCAGTCTTCAAACAGTTAGGGGTAGGAAAAAGATGATTTTACATCATCGTTAGTCTGGCTATCACAATGTGTAGCTGTACTGAGCTAATCCAATTATCTCTTCTGTTGTTGTTAAAGGTTTGGGTTTTGTTTAAGGAAAATAACTCCCATCTTAGAAGAATTAAGAATCATCCTGAAAACAAAACGTTGACTCAGATGAGGAAAAGGACTGCTGGAAACATCACAGAAAATAAATCTGCCTTTTATTTAACTCTTTCCTCCATGGTCCCATGGGGAAATGCACAAAAGATGAGAAGCAAAAATGCAGAAAATATAGAAACTGGAAAAAGGTGAAAAGAGAAAACAGAAGTGATGTGTGTCATTGGAAAATGCCCTGAAATGCTAGAAGAAACAAAAATTTTACTTCTCATATTTTGCTTACAGGCACTACTCTGCAAAAACAATACAAAACCATTTCAGCCTGTTCTAGTGATAACTCTGTAGGCTTGACCCTGCTGCAGAAAGCCAAAGCTATGTCTGTGACTCAAATAAGACACAGCAAATCTTTTTTTGAAGGCAAAGGATGACTTCCATTGTTTAAATAGACAGCACTATCTAGGATGAGGCAGACCTTGTAGTGCTGTCCTAGCAGCCATGTTATGGCTGAAGATGCTCTTTCCTATTTTGCAGTGCTTATCATGGATTTGATTTGGGGCCCGTTCTGCTAGGTATGGTGCAAACCGTATCAATGAAGCAAAGCTTTGCTTGCAGGTTTTTAATGGCCTTTATGTTTATAAAGTGGGGAAAGTTTTGAATATATGGACAATATGGAAAGATGGCATATGTCTTTTGTGTTGTTTTCTGTATGAGCAGGGCAGTCAGTATTCAGTGACAGAATGAAAAGCCGCAGACTTAGACACATGTTTTTTGGTTTAGTTGCTGTAAATCCAAAACTGTATTTCAGAAGTTTCTGAATTCTCACAGACTTAGTGGTTCGTGCTGACAGATGTGCTTGGCAAATGGTAAGGGATGTGATTTAGAGTCACACGTCTATTACCAGGTCTTCAGCTATCAAAGGCAGACTCATCTCTTCATTTTCCATGTTCAGACAGGTTGCATGAGCAGGACAGAACCCAGGGCTCTGCCCCACAGAAAGAAATGGGCCATGCTTTTGTGGCCAAAAGCACAGGAGCTGCAAGGGCTCTTTGACTTCAGGCAGAGGAATTCACTGTATGCACCAGAAACATTCAGAGCAATACACAACTATCATAGCAGGCCAGATTTACAGGGATGTATGGCATGTATGTCCACTCCATGGGGGATTTAATACATCTATTGATTCTCAGAAGGTCCTAGTCTAGTCCTTTTTAACTGCTTTATAGCACGTTGTGAAAGCCCACAGGGCTGCCCCATGCTTCTCAAATTATGTGTTTTCTCCATGGTCTTTGCAAATTCTGCCATCATCTTTGCCCAGAAGAGCATTACCAGTTATGTGGGTGCCTGAAAAAGGGGCAGGGTTTGTCTCATATTCCATGTATTGCCTCAAGTGATTTTACATTCTCAAATTGGGCATTTGTGGGTGAACTGGACTTGCAAAGCCCATGTTATTTTGTGGGTTTTTTTGAGACTTTGTATGTCTCAATGGAGTCAGAATGCTCAAAATCTGGGGCCCAATCATCATTCCATAGATAGAAAATACGTTTTATATCTCAGTACTATAAGGAAGCTCTCAGAATCATGCAAACACAAAGCTGATATGTATATTCTGCCATGGCTGCATTCTTTACACAGCATCTACGACTGCAACTATATTTTAAAGCAAGAGGGGAAATTATTATCTGCCTCAGGTTCCCATCCCCACCCTTGGAAATATGTGTTCAAATCCCAGCACACTCAATGGACGTTGCATGTGAACTGTACAACGGAGCCACTTTTCAGAGGGCTGTGCAGAACAAGGTCAGGGTGCTGCTTGCTGTTAGCACTGCCCGAAATTAATCTTCTCTCTTTTAATTTTTGTTTTCAGTCTTTCTCCTCCCACACCTTTGCCCTCTTTGCTTTCTGAACTCTCGCAGATACTTAAACATTGGCTTTGGTACTGAAACTGGGCCCTGGTCTTATGTGAAAAACAAGCGAAACCTTCTGAAGGAATAACCTAAGTGTAACACCAGATAAATTAGAAGTGCTCTCTGCTGTCATTCAGCAAAGCCATGTGCAGACAGAGAACTTTCACAGCTATTAAAAAAAATGTGCTATTCAGTGCAAACTTGCCATCTGGCTCCTAGCGCTGGATTCCACTACAGTGTGCTTCTTGAGATTACACTCATCTGCCAGCCTCCCCCTCGCCTCCCAAGGCACTTAGGAAGACTCTTCTGGGAATAGAAAGTGAATTATTTTATTCCAATCACCATGCAGCTAACTATACATGGTAATTAAACAAAGAGACATTCTCCTTCTGCCATTGGAGGCAAAGGTTTTCTTGCTAGTCATAAATAATGAGTGCTCTTTGGGAAGATGAAAAAATATTTACTGAATAAATTGGTATACTGTTATCATGCTGATGGCCAGGCAAAGATAATCAAGTATTAAAACAGAAAACAAGGGAAGAATATTCAAAGCTGAGGCTTCTTATGACATCTTTAATGGATGGAGTTGTTCCAGATGATCACAAGCATCTTTGAGCACAGAAGAGATGGGGAACATTTATCTCTGAACACAAACAACCATAAGGCCAGCAGAGTCCATAAGGAATGGATGTGGTTTGCTGGGACACCTCACCTCCAATGGACAAGGGAGTAGCTTTATTAATCCCTGTGGCCTCAGTAAATACTGTCTTCCCTGTAAATGTTTGCAGGATGAGGCCTTAATAGCTGGCAAGGTGGGCAGCTTTTCTGTGAGGTTCCCATTGTGTGTCTGGGAAATATTAACGTTCAGGCAGAGGAAAGTGCTCTTGCTTGTACCAAGCACCGCTGACTTCAGCTGTGGGAGACCTGCAAAGCGCAGACCTCCCAAAGGGCACCCACTCACTTGGCAGCTGCCCTCTCCTGTCTGCAGTCCCAGATGACTCACGCTCTCCTCACTCCCTCTCTGCTGCTGGCCCTGATACTCCCTCCAGGCTCCAGACAGTTTGCTGAGCTAGAAATTCCCAACAACACACCACTGTTCATACAGTTCTGACCCCAAATCTGGAATTCCCAGAGGGCTCTTCTTTTCCCTGACCTGGAAGTTCAGCTCCCTGATGACTCAAAGGCACCCAGCCGTTTTTTTAGCATGCCTTTGGAAAACTGGTAGTTTTCATTCACCTGCAACTCCTGTCTCAATGTCAGGGTTACTACCTCTGAATGACAGAAGGTATCATGAGTTACACACTCATAGCTCTGTCCCACTCTGTAGTCATGATACTTACCTGAAGAACATGAAGAAGAATACTTGAAGAAATCTGGGTTTAATAGCTTACAATAAGCTGAAGTTACGGTTCCAGGACCTTAAAAAAACAAATGAACCCTAAACCAAAGAAATCAGAGATTCTGAAAAATTCTCAGGACTCCTGGAGCTTAGCATTTGGTTATCTATTTGGTTAACAGGAAATCTGAAATTCCTCCTTGGTTCAGCTGCTTCCCCTTCAGGCTTAAAACTACATCATAAGTCAGGCTCCCATCTTGAATCTGAAATACAGTGACTCCCCCTTGCTTTGATGGGGGTCTTCCAAAGTTTTCTGGATCTAAAATTCCTTATGCATGGCTTCTAATGTAGTTATTCCCCGCTGAGTCCTAAACTCTTGCTTGGGTTCCCAACTGGCTACACTTCTTGCTCCTGAGACTGAATTTATCTTACCTTACATATGGAGGTCTCTACTGGCTCCTGCTCATTGGTTTCTTTTCCTCAAAAGCTGACACTCCCCCTTGGTTCTGTACTATACTTCTCAGTCTGCCAAGTAATATACAGCATGTTATTCATGACTCCATAAATGTGTTTTGATAGACCAGTTCATTCAGTATCTTTGGTCCTGCTGATGTCACAGACCTGGTAGTTTTGTCAGGCAAACAGTCTTCCATTTGCCAAGACTTCAATGTCTAATGATTAAAAATGCATTAGAACGAAATATCCTTGTATTATGCTGAAAATCATCCCTATTTGGAGGACGCATACTTTTATGGATTCATGCCAGCTATAATTTGTTCCCTGACAAAATAAACTGCCAGAATATGTCTGTCGTGTTAGCTTGGTGTATTTCTAAGCTCACCCCAACATCAGATTCAACCACACTTAGCATTCTGAGTCTCCAGATTATGCTGCCAAACCAATAAATTCCAAAGTATGCAAAAAAGAGAGCCCAAGTCTGCTTGATATGTTGGGGCTGGACTTACTGTTTTCTAAACTAGTCAGGCTTTATAGCTTAGTCCTTCACCCCATGTCCTGACCTCAGATGCTGCTAAGCCCAGCAAAATGCAGTGACATGGAGTGTACATGCTACAGAGAGCAACAAGAATGAAAAGCAAGTGGGTATCTCAAGGTTTGGCTCCTGCTGAAGTCTACCCTCACCACTTCTACAGCTGACACCTTTCAGTCTCCCTTAGCTAGCTGTCAGCATTACTCTTTCGGTGATACCCCTGCCTACTTGATTATGTTGGGGTAGAGCAGAAACTACAAGCAGCGACTAGACTGCTGATAGACCAAACTTGGCTCTAGTCTGGTGCCCTATGATTCACTCCTGCACTATTGTTGCCTATTAATAATGTGCTTTTTCCAAGACACAGAAAATGAATTACTCATAGATATGACACTGAAAATAAAATCTTGTCAACACTGTATATTTAGAAAGTGACTGTGGGACAAATCCAGGTTGGTCCTCCCTTCACTATAGAGTTAACACCTGAGAGGATTTGCTTGCTGCCAGGGACAGTACACAGAAGTACTCACTACCTTTTCCTCTTGCCATACACTGGCTATCTGGGCCCATGGCTGCAATTTCATACGTAATTCCACAATGTGGAAGACAAAGCAAAAAGCTGAGATACCAACATTTTAGATGTTTTCATTGTGCCCATGAGCAGTGACTTTCCTGCAGCAAGATGAGAGTTTCAGAAGTTTACTGAAGCCTTTTTGGTATTCTGCTCACCTCCCTTCCTCCAATGCTCTCATGCTTCTCCTCTGAGAGAACAGAAAGGGAAGCAGGACTTCTGTATCTTCAGCACCAGCTGTCCCCTGAATTTATGATTACCCCTGAAGTGCGTATAAGGGCTGCCTTTCTAATGCAGTACCTAGGGGAGTCTTTTAGTGATGTTTCATGAGGCAATTTTACTTCTGAGTTTTCAAGACTGATAATGATGGATTAAAAATGAATGGATATGAGAAAACAAAGTATGTGTATGCCCCAGAAATCAGTTCCTGGGACTTAGCCACACAAAGATCAGAAATTACCAGATTCTATCTTCCACCAGTCTCACTGCATTATCTGTGATTCTCCAGTCTACGAAAGAGTCTTCTTTGCATATTCAGAAGTTCAGTAGCATGATACTTCTAGTGCCACTGAGTCTTTCGGACATCAGATTATGAAGACCCTCAGTGTGGTTTCAGCTACTAACAACTTGAGTAAGCAATTTTACAGTAGGTAGTCAACACTTTGAAGCAGGCTTTACTTAACAGAACCAAGATCAGTTTAAGATGTTCTTTTACATCTGTCCTCACCTTTCAGTACTGGTGAGTGCTGAAGCCATGAGTAATGCTCAGCAAGTCTGTACATGGTACCTCCACCATTTGTCACTGAAGAACTCACACTGAATAGGTGCTCCTGACAGGGAATCTACCTTGCTAGTTTTGAGCCTGCTTTGAGTCTGGATGTTAATATCTGCCTTTTGAAGGATCTAGTGGCCTGGCCGTGTACTTGTGTGAGGGGAAGAAATGCTACCTACAGAGTTATTGACAAAGACAGCTTTTCAGAGGCCTCTAGAATTTGCATCCACATCGTTCCCAGGCATAACAATTTATTTACATCTCAAGATGGAAAATTATCCATATTCACCTGTCCTCTACTAACTTTTGAATCATGCCAAGCTGCATCCAGGAGTAAGCTGAAATTTTGAAAAGTCTCAGATCTGCATAAAGTGCGCATCAAGACAAAGGGTATATGAGCAGCTGTAGTGTCCATATTGGTAGATTTTCTGGGCTGACTGTGCATTGAGATTGCAATGGAGACGTGACAATATCAACTGTCCATCTAGATTGCAGCTGGGGACATATTTTAAGTCAAGATAGTAAAATATTAATGCTATTGAACAGGGCATTTGTAGAATTTCAATGACAAATCCTTCTGTTTTGTCTCCTGGGCTAGAAAAGATGAACTCAAAATAAGGAAGGCAAAGGAAAGCAAAGGAGGGAAATCAGGAAACAGAGAACACTTATTTAGAGGGAAGACTTAATGAGCTTACTTAGCCCAGCAGGAGAAAGTCTGAGAGGGGAGACATTTGCATATAAATGCATGAGGTAAACACCATGAAAGGAGAAATCTTTTTAGATAAGGGGTAATGTCACTCCTGATGGCATTCCCTCCAGTAGGACCAGACCTTGAGTAGCTCACACTAGGCCAACATGATAGGATCAAGTTCAGAGTCATTGTGAAGTCCAGATGTGCTGACTGCTTGAGTCTCAGGTGACTCTCCAAGGAGGAAGTGAGTCCTGCATCTCCTCACTTCATAGCCTGTACATCCCTCTTGGCATATGGTAGACTTTGCACACAGAAGGCCTATCAGCAACCAGCAGCTCTCTGTTACTGACTTCAAGCCCTTCAGCATCCTATTTCTTCCCTTCAGCATGAGTGATGGTGACTGATCATTTAATATCCTGAATAAATACATGGCATTGAGATTAACCAACACAGCTTGCTGCCTTGTTTTAGATGTGGCACTTAGGACAGCCTGATCACTCTGTTGGTTCAGCCCTAGGTGTAAATCCTTCTGGCACATAAAGCATCATTAAACCCAAATGTTAAAAGTCATTTTTCAAAGGCCTCCCTTTGGGAACTGTCAAGGTAGGTGGTGGTCTACTCAACCAAGAGTGTTATATCAATACTATTGCATAGTTTCCTTCTGTACATGATGAGAGATTGACAGTGTTTTGACATCAAGGATTGTTATCATGACAGCACCTAAAAATGACAGCTTGGTTTATCTCCCAAACAATTTACAAACATTAATTTCAGGATCATACAAGAATGATGTGCTGTGTTTACCAGAAAATGTGAAGAATCCTGCTAAGATCAACATGCTATGAGTAATAGATTTCTTATGAAACAACCACAGAGTGTAATAAGAGGAGTGTTCCTGACAGAAATGCAGCCCCTGGCAGATGTGTCAGTAGAAAGCAATGGAGCAAGGCTGGGAATCTTTTCATTTACAAGTGAAGTGTCTTTCCAGTAACAGTGGGAACACCGTAACTTAGAAATAAAAAATACACCCAGAGACACCTTACTGGAATGTATTTTAATTTAACTTGAGCTAGACTGGGAATTCATTCCCACTGCCTCTTTGATGTGGCAATAGGCAAGTGAAAGAATGTTCACAGTTTATGCGTTCATCTCTGGGAGAGGCAGCCCCAAATTCCTTGTGAAAAAAAACCAAACCACTTCTATTTTTGCAGTGGGAAATCATTTTTCTTCAAACTATTGTTAAATTTCCTTTCCCCGTATTTTCTGCCCATCCTATACACCCAAAGGTCTAACATGCATAGAGAGCAGAGGGACTTCCATCTACTAATGGCCAGCAGTATGCACATGCAATATCAGCTCCAGACGCTGAGCCTGGGTGCTTTGGAAAGAGAGAAGGTGCAAAACTAGTGCTCGTGAAATGACAGAGAACGGATAGCCATGACAATCACAAAAATCAAGTCATGCTGGGCACACAGGCTTGCTGTAAGTGGATATGAGCTGCTCCCATGACAGAGTTATCATTGGAGTCCTTACTTGTGAAGTTAAAGCCTAGAGCTGCAAAGGTGACACCTACCTGCCTTTTCAGTACCTATGGGCAATACCTTGGTGACTAGACTGCTGCATCCCAGCTGCCGTCAAACCCTGCAGATGTCCAGATACCTTAGATACCTTCATGCCCCTTATGTCACTTGTCTTCATAGAATGGTTTGGGTTGGAAGGTACCTTAAGGGTCACCCAGTTCCAACCTCCCTGCAATGGGCAGGGACACCTTCCACTAGACCGGGTTGATCAAAGCCCCATCCAACCTGGCATTGAACACTTCCACTGATGGGGAATCACAGCTTCTCTGGGTTACATATTCCAGTGTCTCAACATCCTCATACTAAAGATATTTTTCTTATATCTAATCTGTATCTCCCCTCTTTCAGCTTAAAGTAATTTCCCTTTGTCCTATCACTACTTGCTCTTACAAAAAGTTCCTCTCCAGATTTCTTGTAGGTTTCCTTTAGGTACTGGAAAGGCTGCTATAAAGTCTCCCTGGAGCTTTTCTTTTTGCTGTCCATGTTGCTGACAAAGACATTAAACAGCACCAATCCCAATACTGACCCCTGAGGAGCACCACTTGTCACTGGTCTCCACTTGGTCATTCAGCTGTTGACTGCAACTCTTTGAATGCAACCATTCAGCCAATTCCTTATCCACCAAGTGGTCCGTCTGTCAAATGCATGCCTCTCCAGTTTAGAGACAAAGATGTCACACAGGACAGTGTCAAATACTTTGCACAAGCCTGAGCAGATGATGTCAGTGACATCTTGCTTCATTTCAGGTGACAAAAAGGCACCTTCATGCAAAAGCCATCATGTAAAAAACCTCTGGGAAATTTCTGATGTTTTCTGTATTTTCAGCCAGTGCATCCATTCATACTAGCTAGCCTCTTTCCTCCAGTTCCGGTTCACAGGGTGGAAAATAGGGATGTCCTATGCAAGCAGTAGACCAGGCTTAGTCTTCAGGAGGATTTCAGCCTTAGGAATTCAAGATGGGGAAGGTGCCATCTCTGACTAAGTAACCCATACCACACAGTTAAGACCTGTTTCTTGCTTCTCTTCACTCTTAGGTGCACACTCAAGTCTGTTCTGGAAACTCTTTATTGCACATGTGTGCAATATTTTATTACAGAGGGGCACCAGACACTGATTCCAGACTCAAGGGTAAGCAGGAGAGACACTGTAGTGCCCATGAATCTGCACCAATTGCATTTGTTTTCATGTCATCCAATGCACTCACCTTACTTTTCACACCTGATGTGACGCTTTAAATGTGCAGTGATCAACTTTTCCAGGCCCAGTGGCAGGGAGGGCTAAGATTCTCCATGGATACCTGCCCAGACCTACATCCCATTACAACATATATGCCCACATGCTGTAGACCCAGCATATGGAAACATTGACCTGACCCTGCGCAAATGGTAGAGCAGAGGCTTCTCCTTTCCTGCAGCCCTAGTTACTGCCTGGATCTGAGGAGTACCCAAGGAAATAAAGGTGGCAGGACCAAGTTGCCCCTGTCTTTCCCCAAAATCTCATGGGGGTTGAGCAGAAGTTCACGTTCACATAGGAAGCCAATGCCCATTACCATGCCCAGGTATGACTGATACTCACCCTGGGGGATGTCCGATAATATGATGTTGTGGTCCCCCCACAGCAATGCCTCAAATAACCTGCCCTGCAGTAGCCCACCTGAGCACCTCAGGCAGCACACCAAAGAACTGTTTCTAACACTGCCTTTGCCCCCAGTCTGTCAGTGCTACTTCATATTACCTGGAGGACCTGACTTAGACTGTAGGCTTATGTACAACAGACTGGAAGTAGGGTAATTTAAAATATTACAACACAGAACCAATTTTAACCTAGTTTTCTAGTAGCAGCAGGGATACACTTTATTCAATGTCTTGCTTTTCCATATGTCCCCCTATCTCTATCCCAAGCTGCTCCATTACTTTCTTTGTCTGAAAAAAATCGTATAAAGCAAGAGGATTTCAGGTTTCTTCTCAGTGGATTCTCAGTGACCTTCAACTGCTCTCTGGTGTTTTAGTGAGGTCAGTGGTTATAGGCCAGTAACTGCTGTGTCTGAAAGCAGCCTTGTCTAGTGGAAAGCGTCCCTGACCATGGCAGAGGGGGTGGAACTAGATGATCTTCAAGGTCTCTTCTAACCCGAACCATTCTATGATGATATGATTCTATGAACCAAAGCCCAACATTGTGCTTCCAGAGGGGAGCACTCAGGCTGTGATGCTACTCAGAGGACAGCAGGACAGGGGAGGGCAGCTACAAACCTGCAGTTTCACCAAAGGCAGAGCAGAATAAAAAAGAATAAAAACCTTCCTTCTTCAAGTTCTCACTGCCACCCATAAATTATTAACCTTGATGATTAAATTAATATGTAAAGAGAGCACTAAAGCAGTAAACATGGGCTAGCTGTTGAAGCACTGTTTCCTCATTGCACATCCCCTCCTTTCCCCCAGTGCCAGCCCTGTTTCACTGAGTGCTGGGTTCCCCGTGGAACCCTTTGGTGCGCGCATGCAGGAAGGGAGGTCGGGATTGTTTTGGCACTTTCAGCTGCTTGTATCCCAGATAGCAGCAGCTGAATTTTATCAGTTGTTTTAGCCTTTGCTCTGCAAGAGACACACTATTATTTCACTTCTCTTGAGAAATAATACTCAAGTCGGCAATAGAAAAAAGATCATGTATGACAGGTCCAGGGAGAAGTCCAGGGAAAGGAGAAACCCAGGGAAGGAGAAGCCCAGGGAAGGAGAAGCTCAGGGAAGGGAGAAGCCCAGGGAAGGGAGAAGCCCAGAGAGGAAAAGCAGTGTCCGGCAATGCCTGCGGGGCCAGGGCTCAGCCCTGCGGCGAGCGCCCTCGTGTGCCGGCCGCGCCCGCCTCGGGTGGGCACCGTGACACGGGTCCCGCCGTACCCCCAGGGCTTCCGCTCCTTTGGGTCCCCAAGAAGAGGGGAGTCTGAGAAGGGAGCATCTTAACAAGCCATCCAACAGGAGGAGTTGGCATCAAAGCATCACTGTGAGAGGGGACATCAGCAGCTCGCCCCTGCCTCCCTTTGTTTGTGTCTGGGCAAAGACAACATAATTAAGTCATGGATAAGCCATCAAAATAAAGTGTTAATAAAGACATCCCTCTCTCCACTGCTAAGGAAAGAACCAAAAAGTATCTTGCTCTGCTTACAAACTCCTCTCCTGGAGCTGTGAAGGGTATCTACCCAAGAAGATGGG
>JAVHNF010071431.1:13203-23414 GCA_034783455.1 Micropsitta finschii | reverse complement strand
GTGCTTCCGAATTGGAAGGTCCTCCTGTAAGGGAATCAGACTACAGTTAACATAAAGAGCACATCCCTCCCTCCAGCCACACAGTGGAAGTCTACAGGAAGGTTGTTGCTACAGTTCTTTTGAAAGCCCAGGTAGTGCTGCCCCAGGGAAGGGGACAGCCAGCCCCTTCATCTTGGGTAAACCTCTTGTGCTTCCTGGGCCTGGCATACTGCGGGAAAGGAGGATCATCTGCAAAGGCAGATATTAGGATGGGAGGGAACTTGCATGGGAAGCAAATGCTCAGAGAAAGCAAGCTATAAAGGTTTCTTATTAAAACCTTGATTCCCAAGCATTGGCTCAATCCACAAGGAATTTGGTTTAATTTAGTTGCAGATGAACATTACATGGCTTAGTTCTGCAGACTGGAAGGCCTCGGTGCAAGTGAGGGATGTTACTGTATATTTCTTCTGGAAGGAAATCAAAATGCTATTTCTCATGGATTCAGAAAGAACGCAGCTGTAGAACAAGCAGCTGACTCTCAGCTTTAGCTGTGGCATTGAGTTACCAATGGTGGGAGAAAAGACTATTTCTGTTTTCCCAATGCAACCTTTAGCATTTTGATCCTTCTGGAATTAGAGGAGGATATTGAGGAGGGTCTGTGATTTTTTGTCTCCACCCAATTCTTTTAGTTCTTTTGGCATGAATATAAAGAAAGGCAGGAAACACTTGGAATACTGGACTGCTCCCAAATTGCAGGCACCCCAGAAATTAGGCAGCCAGTTGCCCTGTACTTTCAGGTGCTGAGTGTTCAGCCCAGCACCCTGGTGCCAGTGGTGGGTGCTCTCCTCTTGAGACTCTGCCTTTGAATCAGCCAAAATCTTTATGAATGAACTGCAGCTCTCCCCCTGTAGGCTCTCTGGGACTGGAAATGCAAACATTAGCCCTCTTCTCCCCAGCATCTTTTGGCTCTGCAGAATAACTTCACAATATGATGTGTTACCATCACTGAACAGCTTCAATTTAGCAGCACACGATTCCCAGTTGTCCACAAAGGAGCCTTGTATACCACAGCCCCTGCCACCAGGGCTAGCTCAGAAAACCTGTGATTGCTCACAATCGTAGTTAACAGAGGAGATGACAGGGCAGGAATTTGCTCAGCAGCAGGCATGTCTCAGAGCTACCATTCCTGTCACATGCAAAACTGGCCACATCCTCTGGACGATGGAATTGTTTAATATCACAGGATCCAGCGTGCATGGCAAAGCTGCTCCAAAGACATTAATACTGGAAGCAGTACTGCTCAGTACAGACTTACATGCTTGACAGTTCATAGTAAATGAAAAGATGAGAGTCCTCTTTGCCCCAAAGTTCATGCCACTGCAAACAACATTCTTCCTTTTTGTGGCCCAGTGCTAAAAGGTTGTATCAGCGTGGATTCAAAATGACCTTCATCCAGCCTGGATCAGCATGGTCAGAGATGCTGGGTCCAGTGCACCTGCCCTGCAGAAGGCTTCAGCATCTGCCACTATTGAGCCCTTCAGCACACCTCCAAAATAGGAGCTTGGCAAACAAAGCTAACAGAGTGCATTACTAAGCAGAACATTCTGCCGAGTCCCGGCACCAGGACTGCATGTTATAGGGCACTTGCCAATTCCTGAGTCAACTTTATTTATTATACACTAGAAAGGTCATGACGAATCTCAGAAGATAAAATCTGTGTCTGTCAAGCCACCTTCCTTATTTTCATTGGCCTGGACCCTCACGTTCAACACCAACAATAACAGGACATGGGTTCAAGAGGTACCATGACTGCAGCTTACCCTGAGATGGCCCAGGCTTGTTTTGCATTCTTTGTAGATCTGATCCAGGCTGCTCAATTCTCTTTATTAGGACTTTGTTGGTGGTTGTTTTTGTTGTTTTGGTTGGTTGTTTTTTTTCTTCCCTGGATGCAATCAACACAGTGCACAATAGCCTCCTTGCATCCCTGGAACCCCAAAGCACAGGCACAAGCTTTCAAGGCACAGAAGATGCCAGATGCCCAAATGATGCAGCTGCAAGTTCTCCAGCAACATGAGGTATCCACCTGAGATATGCATAAATCCCATTTAGAAGTAACATCCTAGACCTATACAAGCCAAAAAAGACATCCCCATGACCTCATCAACAGCTGAGACAGCAAGATACACCCCACACATGGATTTTCTTCACTGTCATTATGTCATTATGAGCTGTTATCTAACCTCCTCGCCTTAGGTAAGGCAAAAAATGAAAGCTGCCCAGGGCTTTGGGTAAATCCTTGGCAAAAAAAGCCTGAGTGTTTGCAGCTCCAGTGCTGTCATTGTCCAAGCTTGCAGGTTTAGGGACTGCACTGGGCTCTGTAGAAGTTGCAGTCACCTCCCTGGATTGCAGCTGGACACTCCCAAAACCCACAGTCCCAGCTGTGGAGTTCAGTGCAGCAGGCTCAGACCACACAATATGGCTCTGCACTCCAAATAACCTCGTTTGTACACAGTTCAGTCTGAACCATTGGACTGGAAGCTCTTTACCCATTCCTCTCCTTTCACTTGCTGAAAAGTCATCATTCTACTCTGAGGCCTAAACTTGGCTTAGATCATTTTCTTTGATGTGCTGCAAGGACTCCAATCCTGGAAATGAATTTCTGATTTTCTGAGATACGGGTAGTGTTTTCCTGTTACTCTGCAGGATCTCAGCAGCGACTACTGCAGTCACACAGCAGAGAAGTAATAGTGCTTCTAAGAGTGGCACATCTTTCAGCCAAAACCCCTCCAACGGTCCCATCCTCTTGGTCAGTTCTGAGGAAACAACACCAATACTCAAAAGTGCCCCACTTTGTTCTGAGAACAGCACTGAAGAGGAGATTGGGAAGTCAGGGAGGAATACAGTTCCACTTACCATTGAGTGAGACCCCAACCTGCAGTGAGTCACATCATCTAACCTGAGGTGCTTATTATCTGTGGGCTCAGAGAGGCAGATTCCTTACAGGATTACTCCAAGCTGGCAGAAGTCTGCCTCTCTCCCCTGAATGAACACACAGGGACTCTCACTCCTCACTTGGTCACTTCAGTCAAATGCAAGTGCATCCTTCCTGTGAAAGTAAATTGTGAGGTGCACAGGGCCTCAAAGAAGGTGCTCAGAGCTTTTAATTCCCAAAACTTCTCCTTGAAACACATGATGGCCAAGAGCACAGCAGGTACCTATGTACTATTCTTAGCAGCAAAGGCTTCCTGTTTGGGGGCAGAAGTGACAAGGAAGATCCTGCTGCTTCAAATACTGTGAAATGCTTTTTAGCCAAAACCATTATCCACCTATCAGTAGGGAAAATGCCATCCTCCACAGCCCTATCCTAGTTCACCACTCAGAAATGTCATCGGTTCCCCAGTGCTGCAGTAAATATTACACTTGTTGAGCTGTATTATCCTCAAACAGCCTTAGCCTACAGCAAATGCTCTGCAAAGCCCAGTTTCTCCGGCTGACTAAGCCAAAAACTGCTGAGCAGAGGTTTCCAGATCAGACCAATTGTGCTGTTAAACTGGGAGCTCTCTCTGTTCTTTCAAGTCCTTGCTTTCTTCCCGGGTCCAGGTAGGGCCATTGTTCCCCTGGGCTCCTGCAGACGCCCATTGTTCCTCCAAGCTCCTGGCCTTTGATGCTGCAGAACAAAACACACAGTGTTTGTGAAAGGAGGGAAAAACCAAAGCCCTTTTCAATTACACAGTTGGTTGAACAACTTGGGCACAGCTGGCCACAGAGCACCAGGGAGCCAGCACTGCTCCACAAACCGGGGCCTCCAGCGAGGCCTCTAACCCAGCTGCAAAGTGAACCAGGAGAGGGAATGACCTGTCATTGGTGGTTACTTGGTGAACTTTCATTCCATTACTTCCCAATTCCAAATGCTCCTGGACTGCAGACTTTCACAAACCTCCTCCCACACATATTTAGTAGCTGCCAGCTGGGAAAAGCTGGAAATTATTCCTGCTTCATCCTTTGGAATTGCTCAGAAATGGCCCGTAGATTCACTGCCTCCATTTCCACACTAATGTGGCTGATGGGGCTATCTCAGCCTGAGTGGCACAGCACAACAGGAGAGAGGTCTGAAACTGTGAGGGTCTTACAAGGATGTCTGAAGTGCACTGGCAAGGCCATGTGAAAGGGGAGCCAGCAGGCTGGGATGCCCCTCTCACAGCTGCAAAGTTGTTTCATGGTCCAATTATGTACCCTTCAGGTCCTGCTACACAACACATTGTTCCTGATACTACAGGGCTTTGGGCAAATGCAGTGCTCTACCTTACGTTCCATACACAGCTGTAAATGTTTGCTCTTACTGCCGAGATGACAGGTCCCAGGATGTCAGAGATGTGAGGAGTCTTCTAATCCATCTGGGTCTGTCACCTCAGTCCATGCTAGTATATTCTGCAACAGAGTAGGCAGCAGCAAGAAGGAAGCTCTCTGGAAAGATCTACCTATGGAAGAAGCTAGTAAAATGATAAGAGAACACTTGCACAAAACAGGGCGGGCGAGCCGGGCCTTCCTGAGACAAAGACACTCACACTCTCTTTTACAAATATATTTTATTATTTGAATGCTTATTAAGAAATGTAACCAAGACAGACTCAGCAGCACCGGCGGCTCCTCACTGCCCAGCAGTCTGACAACTTCACAGATATGAAAACTTCACAGATTGACAAAAAAAACCCCTTTCGGTCAATGCACTTTAAATACATTTGCATGCACAAATTCTCCCACCCCCTTCCCTCCCCTCCCACTGGTAACTGACAAACAGAGGGAAAACAACTATATTCATAAACCATTTAAATTAAAAGAGTAATTGTTTTATAGTGACAGCAGGTGTGCTCGTAGTGTCTTGGTTTGCAGACCACAGAGACAACCGCTCCACAGGATGAGGGCAGGAACACCAGCTCCTGAGACAGCGTGGGAGAAGCAAAGGATGGACTCAGATCAACAGGTTCCAGTCTTGATTTTAACACATCCTTGTGTGAACAGTCCCAGCAGACAAATAAGAGGGAGTTACACACAACATTGCCCCAGTCTGGGGACTCTCAGTCTGTCAGGGTTAGGCACCTCTCATGCAGATAAGGAACTGCTGTGATTTTACTTTTTCTGATGTGTTTTACTGTAAAGAAGGCAAAAAGCTCAGGGCTAGAAAGACAAAACTCTGGGATGAGTCAGTGCAGTGTGAGTCCCAAAACAAATTGGGAGAGAACTGACTATGAGGCAGCTAAACATAGCAAAGACCACTAAAGAGTATTCTACAGTTCTAACGCATCACAGCACTGTTACAGCAGGCTTGTCCTCCCCACAGAACATGGCTGAACTGATTTGGTTTTAGGCAGGGCTCATGCTCATGAAGCAGAAGGGTTTTTGTGGCACCCAGACACAGCAATGAAATGTGACAGTGTATCTGAAAGGGAGATAATCCACAAGAACGGTCTCTACCTTGGTCACTAACAGACCTTATGAAGTGAACCCTTTGCATGCACCAGGGAAGGCTGACCCTCTGCTGTGATCCCCGGAGAGCTCTACGACTGTACATCCTTTCCAGAGTCCTTCCTCAGCAAGCCACACCTTGGTCTCATGCCAGCACCATCTGGGCCATCCACAGCACCTCCCGGCACATTCCTGCTCCCCCAAAATCCTCCCAAACATCTCCCCTACAAATCTTCCTTCATCACCAAGATTTCCCATCCACTCTAACCCTCCATTCTGCTCCCATACCTTAGAGACTTTTCTATATCCACCAGCATCTCCTGGAGCCTCTTCTCAAAGAACAACCAAAGATTCAGACCCTGCCCCATGTAACTCCCAAGTCCATCTGCACAATAAGCTTCTTAGTACCAGCTGGGACCAGTGGCAAACCTTTTCTGTCTACACTAACCCCAGCTGTCTCACCATGCCAAACTGTTTCTCTGTTCCAGAGTTGCGGTTCAAGCTTGCACAGAGCTTTGAAACACCACTGATTCAAATAAACCCTTCAGGACAAAAATGTAAGTGCACTTATTTGCACACACAAAACCCAGTGTCTTATTGAGGAGAGGGCCCCAAGAAGAACTCTTGACAAAATTACTCTTGGCAATTGATCAAACTTTACTTTCCCTGAGACCCTATAAAACAGATAAACCCTGGAGCCAAAAAGTCTTCAGGGAATGGTGAAATCATGGATTCCCTCACATCAAATGAGGCATCACATCTCTCTATGGATCTTCAGCCACTTTTAGTAAGAAGCTCCAGCTGAATGAAATCAGTTTCTTCTTACCCCAGCTCTTACTCTCTGGACCCACTGAACCTTGGATTCCCAAGGAGGCCTTCTCCAGCCTCTCCTGATAACTCGCCTCATTCTCTCCTTTGTCTTGGTACCATCTTTGTTTAACCAGAAGAGCTGTAGTTCATCAGCTAAACATTCTCCAGCTGGAAGGAGAATGGGGATGAGGGGGAAAAAAATCATTTCACTTTTCTAATGATCCCTATGCAGTTTGGAAGACAGGTACTTTCCAAGAGTGGAGAATGCTGCCAGAAGAGCACATTTCATTGATGGGATCATACAGCTCTTTTTCCCTTTTCCCTTAAAAAAACCCCAACAAAACCCAAAAAAGCAAGCCCTGCAATGGTGATCCCTGGGAAACGAGAAATAAGAAGTCCAAAATTCTGTGCAAAAGGCATGAGCCTGTTGAGCTCCTCATGACTGAAACACCTTCTGAAGGTTCATCTCAGACATACATTTGCCAGAAGGCCCACACAGCCTGTGGTGCAATTGCCATCCCTTCCTTCCTATGACTGCAGACTCCCAATGCTATATAAAACATGCTGCCTCCTTACCCCCACTGCACTTCCTCTTGCACACATTCCCTGGCCCCTTCACACACTCTTTTCCTGTCAAATCTGGATCACTAATATTGAAAGGGACTGGACACACTTGGGGGCATCTCATACAACAACAGAAAAGCTAATTTCAAGACATCTGGGAATTCAGTAAGCCTACATGGCAATCTGGTTGGGCAGGCAAGTTTTCCAGAGTGACAATCCTAAATTTGTCACATCAACATAGATCAACTTGATTCTCATTGCAACAAAGAAAGAAGCTGCCATAATTGAGTGTGAAGAAGCTCAGGAAACAATAGAAAGCGAGCAACCCACATCAGCTGCTGAAAGTCTGATGCAATGTGGCATGAAACATCCCATTACAATGGCAACTAAAGCTCAATAGGAGACACTTCTGCACTCGTTTGTGTTCCAGCACATGAGTGATGCTGGTATTTTCCCACACTTCCTTTCCTGCTCTGCTGCTTTGATGACCTAATTGTTATTGACATGAATACTGGATGTAATCTTGTGTTATTCTTAGAAACATTTCAGCTCCCAGCTGAGGCCTGAAGAGATCAGACCCCCATTTTCCTGACTGAGTTCCTCTGCCACTGTTACACAGGAGGTCAGAGGAGCCATCCCACAAATAACCTACAGAAATACCCCACCCAGAAACACCAAGAGTAACAAGATCCCAGGTCACCCTCCAGAGGAACTACCTACAGTGTCAGTCCTGGGGAAACAGCTTCGTGTGTGTTAATGGTGCTGGAGTGATAATCCACTCCTCTGACGTCAGACTATGTAGAAGAGCTGTGCCAAGAAAGCAGCAATTCAATTAAACTGTAGTCAATTGTTCTACAAATTTACCTGTCTTTCTGCTGAGGGTTGTGGTGGCAACCACATCTTTCTGTCCATCCCTTGTGCTAGCCTGGAGCAGTTACGTACTTGAACACATTCAGCACTATAAACTATTCTCCACCTTCATTTAGGGACACTGGCGAAAAGAAAATTATCCTCAAATAAAACTGACTTTTCATTTTAATAGTTCACAATATATAAAATAAACATGGAATAAGAACACACAAACCTAACCTGCTCTTCCTCAAATATCAAAATCCAGTTCCCCTACCCTTTCTGCAAAAGAGATTATTTGGCTTCTGAAATGTTAGTTGACACACGTGAGGAGGAGCCAGGTTCAGGGGGGATGATATTTCTGATGTTTTCAGCCAGGGAATAAGCTTCAGATCCCTGGAATTAGCAGACTTTTAGTTTTCCAGTAGAACCATTACCACCTGTCTCTCCAGAAGGCTGGTGGTATTAGATGTGAATTATTTGTTTGGAGTACAAAACCAAGACAATCTTTAGGTAGAATTCAAGCTGAACATAGCATTCTGCTGTCCTTGAGCTACAAAGCTTCATAAATGATCCAGAAAATTATCAACCTGCTGTGAAATACTTCTGCACCAAACCACACCAGTGCATACATTTGCTGCACCACGAATTTGCTTGTTCTCTTACACCGGAGGCTACTGCAGTTCTTAAGCTGCTTTCTACTACTACTGATGCCTTTCAGCTTCTCAGAGTAGAAGCATCTTCTAACCAAACAGACCCACTTCTGTTGGCCTCTGCACCACAGGGACACATCAGGCTTCACAGTAAAGCATTTGAGGAAAAAACTGAAATCGCAGGAGAAAAGGTGTTTAAATAGAGCTCATTGGAATTCAAAAAGTAAGCATTAGGTATGTGTGCGTGTTCCTCCTCACCCCAGTAGAGAAGATCACACAGCCTTTTGAGTGAGGATGAAAATGTACAAAATATGGAAAATCAGCTCCCCTCACACACATCTGGAGCCATGGAAAGAATGTGCGTTCTAGGAGCTCAGGAGGTCAAACACAGAGGCAGAGTGGGAAGAAGCAGACAGTGCCCACCAGCCTAGACAGCTCACACACCTCAAGGCATGACCACCCTGGTGACACAGACCACAACCTGGCCTGTTTGCCTGCTGTCTGCAGCACCAAGTCCTGCTAACAGCCCTTTTGCTAAGGGAAATCCATATTACAGACTCTGTTTCCATTATTTGCTAGACAAATTAGAGAGCTGTGAGTTTATTTGCCTTGTGCATCTGGAACGTCGAGTGCTCAGGGAATGGATATGAGTTCTGGCCCATCTTTTATAACTTAACATAGAAGTAATCTTATCAAGACAAGAAAAAAAATATTCAAGCAACCTGTTGCATTATAAGCTTTAAAAACATGAAGGACAAAATGCCATGGTTGAAGGTATCCAAAGTTCCCATCAGGTAAATTCCTTCCCTCTCCAAGCAGCTGCTGGCATCCTTCCTGACCGACAGATGTTGCTATCCCCCTTGTGTTTGTTGCAGGGCCAAAGTACTGAACGGCCCCTTCCCTGCTGCTCTTCACAGCTCAGTGAATACTTCCAGGCACACTTTTATTCCTGCTGGTAAAGCCAGCAAAACCAACATATAACCACAGGTACACAGTACAGCATAATGTCATGATATGCCCTGCATCAGCAGGGTCTCCCAGTGCTGAACTTGGAATGCCATCTTTGACCTCGGCACTGCTCTTGGCGACACGTCATTGATAGGTAATGTTGTCCCTCCTTCCTTAGTCCATTTCAATGGTATCTTGGCTTTTCTCCAGTCTAGTATTTAGGATCATCCCAACAGTCCTGGGGAGGGACCCCTTTCTCCACAGCAATAGAGATGCACACCTCTCCCCCCACCCCCCAACCTCCCTTTCTGCCATGGCAGAGGTCACCAATGGGGAAAAAAAAAATCATTCTACCAGGAAGACTTTGCAAGTCTCATCAGGAAACATCGGCTGCTGCCAAGGCTGCTCTTTCCAGATCTGAGTAAGATACCTGGGCATCAAGCAGCTCTTCACTGTGCAGCTCCCTGCTCATGCACACATCTGAAAGAATCCCATTTTTGCAGGAATGTAGCAGGTGACCATTTGTCTCCATGTCCAGAGCATTTCCATTCTGGTGCCAATCCAAGCCAGCTTTGCATTTGTTTAGGTCCTGCTTTTCAGGATCCCTGTGGATCTCTCCATTGGTATATACCTCTAATGCATACTCACTGATTCGTATGCTTGCATTCTCTGCGTCCCCACCATGAGTGGAAGTCCTGGAGCTGGCTGTTCCTGCCTTGAATGGCTCCTTCCTGCCCAGGATGTGCTGGCTGATGATTTTACGGAAGGTGTATCGGAACTCCCTGATTCGGTAGGCATAAATTAAAGGATTTACAACCGAGTTGGCATGAGACAGGATAATAGCCAGATACATCAGCCAGAGGGGAGCATGGGTGTAAACTGGAACATAGGAGGTTCCATGGGAACATCAGGAAAAACGTCTTTACTGTGAGAGTGACAGAGCAC
>JAVHNF010071424.1:2694-15329 GCA_034783455.1 Micropsitta finschii | reverse complement strand
GCAACCCCAGGTCACTTTCCTGTGAGAGTAGTACATCCAGTTGGATGCTTTGGAAGATCTTTTTCTGTTATAAATACAACAATTCAGACTGTCAAGTAAGTGATCTCCACTGCACCAAAATATTTGCCATGCTGCTGTTAGATCAGCTTCTTGGCCTGAGGGGGTGCTTTTGGAGCAAGCCGGTTGAACGACAGCTGGGAGGATGAGGAATCTGGCCTCATGCTCTTCTTGTTGCCCTTGCACTGGTTTTAATGTTTGAATGTACCATGAGTTAACTGAAAAACGGCAAAAAAATGAGTGCAGCTGAAGAGGGAGAAGCTGTTCACAGGCATAATGAGTCAAACTGCTCTATGTTGCAGTGCCAGAACTTTTGCAAGAGCAGAGCAAGGGTAGCATGGGAGAAGGTATATCAGTGGGAGGGAAAGGCAGTAATACCTCCCTTGCCGAGGAGCTGTTAATTTTACTTAGCTGTTTTGTGAATCCATGCCCTTCGTGGGAGGAGACCAGGCTGGTGAGCAGGACCTACAGTAGGATTCTCAAATATAACCTCACAGATTCATTAACTAATGCTTTCATCAGGCTTTTCCAAGCTTTCCTGGTTATTTAAACTGATTAGGTCACAATATTTTGGGGTGTGAAGGCTGAAAAAGGCCATGGCTGTTGCAGTTTTCTCTCTATACATTTTTTGTTCTTCTTTGGTAAGTATTAATCCATACTTTTTATAATTTTTGCTTTAATAGTGTCTGGTAAATCAAAACAGATTTGCAGTCTGACTCTTACATAGGCAGTGCTTTACTTTTATGTAAATAGATACAATACACATCTGTGACCCACAGTTTCTGGCTCAAGTATCTTAAATGCTATTTCTCAGTACAAGTGCTTTTTAGTAGGCTTCCTTTTCTGAGACTTGAGTTAGGGAGTGTGTGAAGAGGATCTAATCCTAGTGGGACAGCAGAACATAGGTGTGAATATTTCCAGCTGTTGTCTATGCTCCTTCCAGTCCCAAAACAAAGGTTTTCCTTTTTCCATCATACTTCTTATATATCTTCCTAAATATATATAAATAAATATATTTAGGAGAGAAATACTATAGGAAAAAGTCCCATTCAGCTATGGAGAAATATAGTAGCCTGATAACTTTTAGGGGTGATTTATGTTTAGAAAGGGTGCAGTTGAGAAATAAATCCATTGGTGGAAACTTAGGGATTTGATCAGAGTACCTGAAATTTGTGCAAAGCCAAAACCATTAGGTCTTACTCAGTACAATTTATGCATAGTAAATAAGAAAACAAAGAAAAATATTTGCTGCAGCAAGTTACAGGTAGTATTAATAACACAAAAAGTCCAAACATCTAGTCAATCACAACTGTTTGATACCCTTCTCATGTGGGGAAAAAGGCTTCCTGGGAACAATTGAGCAACTCCAAATGATGATACTTTAAGAACAAATCTATCTCACTTGTCTCTTTTTTCTGCCGCCTCCTGTAAACAAGATGATGTCTGAAGTGACTGGACAATGATTAAATATTAAAAATATGATTTCGAATGCAGTTTTTGAAAATTGTTTATGATTAGGATAAGCTAAACAGTGCCATAGATATACTCAGGACTTTATTTCTTAGCAACACATTCATGGAGTTTTTTTAAAAAAAGTCCTGTGGTTGCAGGAATATAAACACGTATCTGTCGAGCTGTTTAATCTCAGCACCATGGTTGCAAAATAAATACTTGCTACAGAAGTTTGCAAAGATAAATCAATTTTGCTTTTTTTAAAATCTGCTGCCAGTATGAGGTTGACAAATTAAAATACTTGAGGCAAAAAAATGTTATCAGTAAAACATTGCTACTAAGTCGCTACCATTTCCAGCAACAGTTTGTGAGTTCGTACCTTCTGAAAACAGCAGAAAAAAAATACTTTAGATTCTGTTGTCAATTATAAATTCAGATATTTGTAATCCAATAAAATTTCTTCACTGGATTACCTTTCAGTCTTATTTTTGCTTCAGACACACTGAAGGCAGAGCTGTTTGGAAGTGAGGGCGCCAGTAGGAGAACTTTCAACAGTCTAAGCCAAAGCAGCCTGGTACCTTGGACCAAAACTTTTGCAATGACACTTGGACAAGTGACAAAATCTGAATTCCATTCCAGGATTCAATTTTTTTATTTTTATAATCCTAATGAGCAGTGGCTTCTAGTAACTGCTAGGGTGCCTTTATTTTCATCCATTACGTTCCCCAGGTGCCTGAAACACCATATGCTATCTCCTGTTCTTGCTGGTCTGTGTAATAGTCATGAGAAGAGGATGAAGAAGGCTAAACTTTAATTCATGATTGACTGAAGCAATTCAACCCCCACTTCCTAAAACAGTAATCTGTCATCTGTGTTAATGATACTTTGATTTGCAAAAACCAGTGTGACCAGCCCCCCAGCAAGGAAGGAGCATGATTGCAACGTGTGTTTGGAGTACTTGCCCCTCAACAGAAAACTATGCTGAGCCCCAGGGTCCAATTATTGCTTAATTCCTGACAACCAAGTCCCTTTGTGAGGATGAGACCTTGAACTTGATGCATTCATCTGGTATGTGAGTGATGTGACCTTCTCTGTTGTTTTTGCTTTTCCTTCTCTGGTATTTTTCCACTGCACTGGTGACAATATTTAAGGCCCTTTCCTGTTACCAGCCCCTCTGTGGTGGGCAAGAGTTCTCTTTTCCTGGTGACAAACTCCAGGAAGCTGTACCATCAAGATTCAAAAGTACAAGGTGATATCCACCTTCAAATCTTGCTTTGCCCTGAATAGGGGATTGGACATTGTGACCTCCAGCATCACTTCTAACCTGAATTATTTCATCCTCCTTGCACAAATTCTCAAGTGTCCCAAGTCAGGCTTGTCATCAGTATAGCTTATTTTCTCATCTGTATTTGTGGCTGATAAAACAGGTTTTCTGGTCTTACTCTGTCAACAGACTTGTGCCCTTGGTATACTTCTGATGTCTGAAGCTCTTTGTAGTTACCCTTCTTCCAGCCCATGTTCCCTGCTACTGTGGGAGATAAGCAGTTATCCCCTTTAATTTCAGCTGTAAGCAAGCCATCCCAAATACTCTCTTTGACTGCACATCCACCATGGCTTTTAAAATTTATCAGAGCACATTAAAATTGCTCATTTATAGTTTTACATCATCTCCCAGAATAGAGGGTGATTTTTTAAAGAGAATGTGATGGCAATATACAATGACTTTGTGTAAATCATAGAATCAACTAGGTTGTAAAAGACCTTTAAGATCAAGTCCAAACAAAATTAAATCTCTCCTTCAGATTTATCTCCTCCAAATGCACCCACATGTATATGATTCTCTGCAAATACATCTAACCAGGAGATAACTTTTACTGCTGTGCTACAGTCCATAGACACAGAAACTTTCAGACTAATAGTACATGGAAGGGCAATGGTAAAGGTTTGTTCTGTTTTGCTTTTTAGTAGCTGGAATAACACCCCTCCCATTTTCTTCATATTGAGAATTTTAGAGAATAACCACACAAAAAAAAATTCCTCAATCACTTCAGTTTTGAAGTTTAAGGTGTCTGAATCTGGCAAGATATAAATAACACCTCACTACTTCTGTTCTGTGCTTTCTGATTTTACACAACCATAATGCAAGGCCTCATGTTGTGCAAATGGCAAGGTTTCATGGGAAATGTAGAAAAATCTCCAAGAAAGAAATGCAATCACCTTTAAAGTGAAATTATTTTATTAAAAATATAATGCTAAATAAACTGCATGAGAGAAACCACAACTCATCATTCTCTCTACTGCTGCTTGCTAGAAGAGTACCAAATTAAAACATCATAGCTGCAGCTCAGGGGCCATACCGAGATTTCCTCTGTGCTTACTTCTTGGGTGAGCTATCTGTTGTGCATGAGTAGAAGCTAACGGCCAGAAGGAAGGTGTTGTGGTTTAACTGCATCTGGCAACTAAACACCATGCAGCCACTCACTTGTTCCTCCCCTGGTGGAATGGGGAGAGAAACACAAAAGTAGAAGTGAGAAAACTTGTGGGTTGAGATGAAGACAGTTTAATAGGTAAAGCAAAATCCATGTATGCAAGCAAAGCAAAATGAGGCATTCTTTCACTACGTCCCATTGGCAGGCAGGTGTTCAGTCATCTCCAGGAAAGCAGGGCTCAATCACACATAAAGGTTACTTGGGAAGAAAAGTGCCATAACATCAAAAGTCTCCCCCTTCCTTTTCTTCCCCCAGCTTTATATGATGTCATATGATATGGAATATCCCTTGGGTCAGTAGAGGTCAGCTGTCCTGGCTTTGTCCTCTCCCAGCTCCTTGTGGACCCCCAGCCTACTCACTGGTGGAGTGGGGTAAGACACAGAAAAGGCCTTGACTCTGTGTAAGCACTGTTCAGCAATAACTAAAACATCCCTGTGTTATCAGCAGTATTTTTAGCACGAATCCAAAACATCCCCCATACTAGCTACTGAGAAGAAAATTAACTCTATGCCAACCAAACCCAGCAGGATAGTGGTTTTAATGATTCAGCCTTTAAAGATGAGTAAACCATTCTCACGTATGTAAGAAGTGTTTATATTTTGATACAGGAATATTAGTCTTTGTACATATCTTTTCAGCAGTCTTCTCTTCCATGAAATCATGAATCCACTTTAGTGAGAAACTGTAATTCTCGCAGTGGTGTTTCAGTGGTTCAGTACAGCAGAACCAGTAAAATGATTTTTAAAGCATTTGTAATGTTTAATATTATATTTTATTTAGTATACTTATTACAAACCTTTTCCTCTTGAAGTCACTGCCAGAGTTTGCACTTTTTAGCTCTAGAAGGTTTGACAGAGCTGTAATGAACCATTCAGTACTTGATGAAATACTGATATATTTTTTAATTACTTCCTTCTACCAAATAACTCAAACTTGACACAAGTTAATCCTACAAACTATCACTCACTGCTTCATGTCACTCCCAAATAAATGTTCACATTTCACTGTGTTTAGCTGGTGTATTTCTGCTCATCTAAGTGTGTTCTTGGGAAATACCTTATTTTCCAAGAAATAGTGTATTATGCTTCCAGTGATCTGAAGGGTATGCACTAGATGATTTGCAAATATATATATAAGAACCAGGTTTCTTCCCTGAACTTCTGTAAAGTATTTCAAGTAGTTCTGTTTTCAAACAAAGGAAAAGCAGCTTTCAAGTGGAAGTTAGTATTGTTTATATAGAAATGATTGCTTTCCTTCTTAAAACACTCCAGGTCATCAAGTTGGAACTACGCTTTTTACTGTAATTAAGCAGGGATGATTCTTTCAACTCGTGTACCTCTTTATTTAGAATTATCCAACTCACTGTAACTAATTTAAGAGGATGATATTTTGATGAATGAAAAAAAAAAAAAGGCCAAATGAATTATTGTAATACTGATATCCCAATAATGGAATATCACTTACTACGTCAAAAAACCATACACTCCTTTTTTGGTCAGCAATTTGTGCTGTGTATAGTCCTGCTAGTGCTAAAATGTCAATAGTTCATGAAAATGGACTGAGTTTAGGGTGGTAATGTGAAGAAAAATAACATTCTGAGTCAAAGCCTTGTTAAGGTTATATGTGAGTGCCAGTGGTTCCTGCCAGTGTAGTAATTAGTGTTGTGTGGTCATACATAGTGCCATATTTTGCTTATTTCATTTTGTTTTCTCAACTATGAAAAACAGAAATGCCACTTTAATTTCAGAGCTGTGGAGTGAATAACAGGAAACTCAACTCAGGGTGTATATGTTTGCACCATGTACTTTCCATAGAAATACGGAATTAAAATAATTTTGCAGTCTAAATGTTCAGTAGTGAAATATAATAAAGCAGTAACTGTAAATAGATTATTAAGAATTGCTGAAAATATTCAGAGTTTTATTTGCATGCATTTTTTACTGTCATCCATAAAAAAAGCTTGGGAGATGTAAATCAAATCAAGAATCATGTTAGACTATTATAAGTACATGTCTGAGTCTGATCTCAGTGCTAGCGTGAGGCTTGGATCCTGGATGTGTTAATTATAAGTGAGATCACAAAACATCTGGAAAAATCCTGGATGACAAAACTAAGCCAGTTTAACTTCATAAAAGGTAAAAATCTCAAGTGTGGTGTTGTCTGGTATGCTTAATTTCAGGGAAATTATGCAAAGAACAGATGGGGAAAGTTACAGATGTAGGCTTCTTGGATTTCAAAATTGCTTTTGACAGAGTTCAGTACCGTGGCTTAAATGGATGAGCTTAGTCCATATCTCCATATCTTAATCCATATCTCCAAACAAAGAAAAAACTTGGCTGGAGACAAGGAAAATTGTATAGAGAGGGTTAAATGATAGTGTCATACACACGCCAGCTGGAGGCCCTGCGCCAGGCCGGCGTCACCCATGTGGTGCTGGCCGTGAGCTACATGTCGGAGGCGCTGGGCGCCGCCATGCGGGAGCAGGAGCAGCGGGTAAGGGTACCCAGCATCCCCCGTCCCGAGCCGCCGCACCCGGCTCGCTCGCCCCGCTCACACTGTGCCCGCAGCTCGGCATCCGCATCTCCCTGTCCCACGAGAAGGAGCCGCTGGGCACAGGTAAGGGTGCGGGCAGCTGACAGGGCTGGAGGCACTGGGGTTGGCACAGGCGGGACAGAGGAAGTGCGGGGATAGCTGCGGGGGACCAGACCGAAGTGGGCACTGGGAGGTTGGCAGGGCGACAACCGGAGGAGGGGGCACTAGGGACAGCGGTCTGGGTATGGGTAGGGCTGGGGGATGCTGAGAGCAGGGAGGGTACAGATGGGGAGGGCTGTGAGGACTTGGGACATGGTAAAGGGTATACCAGGATGGGCATAGGCAGGACAAGGGTGAGGGGTACTCCAAGATGGCCAAGGGAGGGTTGAGGGGTACACCAGGATGGGCATGGACAGGATGAGGGGGACGAGGGATGTCAGCAGAGGCACAGGAAGGACCAGGGACAGTGGGATCGAGTGAGGATCTTGGGGCACTGGGGAGCTGGGATGGGCACAGGTGAGGCCAGGCATTGGGCTCACCCTGTCCCCGTGGCGTCACTGATGGCCGGGCAGCGGGGCCGCTGGCACTGGCGCGGGACCTCCTGGCCGAGGGCGGGGAGCCCTTCTTTGTCCTCAACAGTGACGTGATCTGCGAGTTCCCCTTTGCGGCGCTGGCCCAGTTCCACCGGCATCACGGCGGTGAGGGCTCACTTGTGGTGACCCGCGTGGAGGAGCCAGCCAAGTACGGTGTGGTGGTGAGTGAGCCTCACACCGGCCGCATCTGCCGCTTTGTGGAGAAGCCGCGTGTCTTCGTGTCCAACAAGATCAATGCTGGGCTCTATATCTTCAGCCCCGGCATCCTACAGCGCATCCAGGTACAGGCTGGGATGCTGGGCTGGGCCAGGCTGGGGGCCAAGGCCCCTGGCTCAACCCTGTGCCCTGTACTCGCAGCTGCGCCCCACCTCCATTGAGAAGGAGATCTTCCCTGCCATGGCGCAGGAAGGGCAGCTCTATGCCATGGAGCTGCAGGGTAAGGCGCTGCACACGCTGTAGGCACCATGGGGAGGTCTTGCCTGCACTGTCACCGCTCTGTGATGGTGGCTCTTACAACTGCCCTGTTCCCACAGGCTTCTGGATGGACATCGGGCAGCCAAAGGACTTCCTTACGGGCATGTGCATGTACCTGCAGGCGCTGCGGGCTCAGCACCCTGAGAAGCTGCACTCAGGGCCTGGTGTTGTAGGGAATGTGCTGGTGGTAAGTGCCAGCCCCCAGCACACTGGCCCTAAGCACACATCATGGGCTATGTCTTCCCACTACTGTCCTCGCTGCTGTCCTCAAGCTGTGGGCTGCTGTCCACGCACTGTCTGGGTGGTGTGGGCCATGCTGAGAGCTCTGGCTGAGAGCTCTGCCCTCCCAGCACCGGCGCAGCCGCTCTTCCTTCCAGGACCCCAGCGCCAAGATTGGGGCAAACTGTGTCATCGGCCCCAATGTGACAATCGGGGCTGACGTGGTGGTGGAGGATGGGGTGCGCATCAAGCGCTGCACCGTGCTGGAGGGGGCCCGCATTCGCTCCCACTCCTGGCTGGAGTCCTGCATCGTCGGCTGGAGCTGCTCTGTGGGGCAATGGGTGAGGACGTGGGTGCCCCTGTGGGAGACTGGGGCTCAGCTCCTCCTCTCCTGCTGCCTCAGGCTACAGATGGAGGGATGCACCGGTGCCTGTGGGCAGGAACAGAAGGGTGGCACCAAGACCTGAGGCAGGGCAGGCGTGATGGGGCTTCTCTGGGGCAGGTGCGCATGGAGAACGTGACGGTGCTGGGTGAGGATGTCATCGTCAACGATGAGCTCTACCTCAACGGGGCCAACGTGCTGCCACACAAGTCCATTTCTGAGTCGGTGCCAGAGCCGCGCATCATTATGTAGCAGCCCCCACTGGGCTCCATTCTCCTGGCTTGGATTAAATATTTATATTTCCATCTACTGAGTTTGGCCTGAGCACTGGCTCACTCCCCAGCACTGGCCTGGCTTCCCCAATCCATGTCTCAAGACACCACATAAGGAAGAATAATTTAATGCTGCCTTTCATGAAATCAGGCCCCAGCCAGGGGCAAGGTAACAGCCCGAACGCCCAGCCCGGACCCCTACCCTGGCCTGAGACTGCCGCGTGTTCCCAGTGCTGCCACAGAGCTGAGGCCTTGGGCTCCCCTCCCTGAGAACGGCCCATGGGGCAAGGGGGCTGCTATGGTCCAGATGCTTGGCAGGGGGGTGCTGCACCCCCCGTCACCAGCCTCTCCCTCCCTGCAGCCCCCAGCCCCATGCTGCAGCCCCCCTGCTCTGGGCAGCATGAGTATTTGGGGAGAAGCTGGTGTGCGGTGGGGAACCCGTGGTGTGGGCCCGGGCTCTACGAGCTGGCTGGCTTGGTAAAGTCATCCACCCCTGTGATGGTGGCCTTGCAGAAGAAGCAGTCCTTGTTGTTCATCAGGTGCTGGTTGATGCAGGCTCTGGGACAGAGGAGGACATAGTTTGAGCTCCCCCAGCACAGAATGGAGGGTAGGAGGAGGGTGCGGGGGCTGGCAGTCACCCTGGTGTTAGGGTCACACATGGAAGCTACTCACTTGCAGGACTTGTGGGAACAGGGTCTGAAGATGGCTGAGATGGGGTGTGCGTAGCAGATGGGGCAGAGGTCTTCCTCACTGGTGGGCTGTTGTGGGGAGCACCAGGCAGTTAATAGTAGCAGCAAAACCACGGTATCCCAGGGCAGCTTTGCCAGGAGCCAGGGCTGCTGCTGAGCATGGGGAGCGGGCTGGGGCACTCACCAGTGTGGTGGCAGCTGCCTGCTTGGACTCCTCGCTCAGGTGGTTCAGCATCTTGTCTACCTTCACCAGCTCCTCGGTACTGATGTAATCTGTGTCTGTGGGGACAAACTGGGGGTGTGTGGTGTGAACGTGACACGTATGTGCCTTGAGGGGGCTGGGCAATGCATGAGTGGCTGCGACTGCTCTTGGGGCCCAGCCAGGGCAGGGAGCCTGGTGCTGGGGACAGGGATCCCCATGCTGGGGGCAGCAAGATGGACACTGGGCACTGTGAAGGGACAAAACTGCTGAAAGCAGGCACTGGACACAACCCCATCCCAAGTGCCACTGCTGGGAACAAGCAAGGGGGCCATGGACCCCTGTCCCCAGTGCTAAGGAAGGGGACTGGGACACGTCACAGGGGCAGCCCTGCTCTGCCATCAAAGCCATGGCTGCAGTGGTGAGTACAGCCGCGGGGCCAGCACTTACAAGTGTGCAGGGAGAAATGACGCTTTTCAGTGGCCGGGGCAGCGGCTGCCAGGGCCGAGGGCTCAGCGTGGCCCAGCAGGTACTGGATGGAGCGCAGCTGGAAGCAGGGGTCCGCCAGCAGCACCGCTGTCGCACGCTCGACCCTGCAGAGGGACACAGTTAGGCTTCTGCCCTAGCAACAACCTCCCCGTGATCATAAACCACCACCCAGCTGCACCCCCACCCCAGGGACACCAACCCCCCCCAACCATTCCCTGCATCATCAATGCAGGCTCAAATGCAGCTGAAGGGCAGCAGCCATCCTCCTCCTCCATCACCTCTGCGCAGAGGCTCCGGGGATCGATACGGTGCATCAGCACTTACTGAGGCTGCAGCCCTCACGCACCGGTGCCCGGCTGGAGCTGCAGGGCAGCTGAAGCAGCCAGCACTGTCCTCGCTTTGGAGCACAAGGGTGAAGGGAGAGCTGCCACGCAGCAGGCTCATGCTGGGTGCTGTGCTCCCCCAGCCTCTGCACCAAGATGCCCCTAGGGCAAGTGAGTGCCCCGACAGGGCAGGAAGGAGCAGTCATGGCTCTCCTTGGCTTCAAGTATCCGTGGGGACAGCAGGACAGATGAAGGTCACCTTAGTGAGTATTTCCATCAGGCACTGGTGCTGCAGCTTGTTCACTGCTCTGGTGAAGGAGCAGAGCTGGCTCCATGGCCAGCCCTGGGGCAAGCACAGATACTGAGGCAGGAGGCAACGTGAGGGAGAAGCCAGTGGCAGAGGCTGAGCCTGGGCCGGGGCACTCCAACGGTGTGTGTGGAGCAATTGTGGTGTAGTTTTTGGGGAACAGGGCAGTGGCAGGGGTGTAAAGCTTCCTGTCTGTAACAGCCATTAAGAACCACTGGGTGGAAAATGGGGAGGGACCGGCGTTTGCTCGAGGGCAGGAGGATGGAGAGAGGGAGCTGTATAGCCGGTAAGGGAAGCGAACAGACAAGGGTGACCGCTACATCAGAGCCCCCCTGAGACAGGGGCGAGCCGGCCCTCCCCTTCTTCGAGACGCAGTTTTGCTTTTTCTCTGGGTATTTCCTTCCTGCACACGGCCAAAGACAAAGACTCTGACAAGGGACTCAAGCCCGGCTCCCGGTGCGGCTGGCCTCCCCCGAGAGCTGCGCGGCACAGCCCCGGGTGGGCTGGGGCACCCCATCCCGGCTCCCCGGTGCCGTCCCGTCCCCCAGCACAGCGGGTGTCGGGAGACCAGACCAGATCAGACCAGATCAGATCAGACCAGACCAGACCAGACCAGACCAGACCCGGCCGCCAGGCCCTGCCTACCTGCAGCCGCCCTCTCCCTCCCCGCCGTGCGCCGGCAGCGGCTTCCTGCTCCCCGAGCAAAGGGCGCTTCCTGGGCGGGGCGGGGCGGAGGTGCCGGGACTGAGGAGGAAGCCTTAGGGCCGCCTTGACTATGTCTCGGTCTGCGCGGTTCGGGGAGAGCTGCACTGCCATGGGCTGCTCGTCGGGATGTCCAGCTCCTGCTTCCCCGGGGAAGCGAGGCCTGACAGGAGGAGGCGTGGCTTACTCGCCGTTACAGCCGCTCCGAAGTCTAATATCCAGTAGCTCACAGCAGGCTTCGAACAGCGCAGTTGTTCTGTGGTCCCTATTTAGATTAACCTAGATCAGGTGGCCAGGTTGGAGGGGGCTTTAATCATCTTGGTCTAGTGGAAGGTGTTCTGCCTGTGCAGGGGTTGGAACTCTCTGATCTTTTAAGGTTCCTTCCAACCCAAACCATTCTGTGGTTATTGTATTTGCAGTAAGGTTCTTTGACATCACGTTGTCAAGGTTAACTTTAGGGCAGAAGGAAAGCAGATGAAGTGGGATGTGTAGGACTTGTCTTTGGTAGGAAACAGGGCCCAGAGCAGCTCCGTGTGAGGACATCATGCTGCCTGGGCAAGATGGGAGAGGAGATAGGAAGTCACTTTGTTCTGGAATTACTGCCTCATTTAGAGCTTCTCCAGGGAAAAGATATGTACATAGTGCTTTAAAACATGGTGCCTGTTCGCTTTAATTTCTCCATGTAATTCATACCTGGAGAGAAGGAGGTAGATGAGTACATGTGTTTTCATGAAACATGGTAGGAAATGTGAGATCTCAGGTGGGTAAATGAGTTATTTCCTCACTGATATTAAGAGAAGTTCTCCCTATGCAGTAGGGGACCTGGATGTTTGCTGTTTTCTTGTCATGGTGACATTTGTGTTTTCCTGCCATCTTACCAAGGAACTGATGGGAGTGGGTTTGAACACAGAGAAGCCATGTGGTTACAGACGCAGGGAGGAGACAGCGGATAATGCTGCACAAGGCCACAAATCCCAAGCAGCTTTTCACCTTGGCCCTTGTGTCCCAACTGATAGATGCACTGCCTTTTTGGGTGGTGTTTTTTTCACGCCACCACTTACTCCAAGGTGATAAGTTACCCAGCCTTTCTAGGAGCTAAACCACCCAAACATAGTATGTGCTTAGCAGTGGTATGATTTGGAGAAAACTCCAGGAACTTGCCAGCAGTTTTAAGTTGACAAGCAAGTATTCTTTATTGCGGCACCGGGAGACAAGGGGGGTAGCTCCTCTTAAGTGTGTCTCTCCCAAGCATCAACCAGGCTGTGATTATATTGTCCTTAAACATACATATTCATTAGATTACATACAATACATCATACTTTTTAGAGAATGCCTCCTATATGCGTACAAAAATGTGCTGTGGGCTTTCGGACCCCTGATGGTTATTTCTTCATCACTTTGTTTTAGGATCATCATATCAGTCACACCAGTAACCACCAGGTGTTTCTGGCAAAGC
>JAVHNF010071421.1:5499-16598 GCA_034783455.1 Micropsitta finschii | reverse complement strand
ATCTGTGTGGGGTGGTTGCCCAGTGCCAGCCTGGCATTCATGGTGCTAACTGCACATTTTGTCTTAAGGTACTTGGGAAGAAAGACGTTCATGTTAAATGTAATGAGTTAATACGAATGACATAGATGAGACATTTTGCCTCAGGATCAGCCAAAGAGTCAGTTGCTTTTGTCACAGAACGGTGATGTGTTAAACCTTCACCTTAAGGGAGATTTACTCAAGAGAAAGCATTGCCAGCACACAGGAATTAATTTCTGCAGAGGGTTTGGTGGGAATTATTGTAACATAAGGCACCATTTTGCTGTGCGATTGCTGCCAGCAAAGCTCCCAAACACTTTCACATTTCTGGAGGGCGGGGGGAAGAGTCAAAACTTTTGGAATAAATGTTTCTCCCAGGTGAAAACACTTAATTAAAAATATACTGGGAAAAACAGGATTTCACCACACTTCTTACACCACATCATGATAGATAGGAATGAGATCTTCCATATCCAAAGCTTCTGCTACATGTGTCTTTTTGGAGTTGAAACAAGGCTTAACTAAAGCTACAGGGGTGTATGTTCTGCGTACACTGCAATCACTTTGCACACAGGGGAATACATGTTTGCAAATTAAAGACTAATCATTCCAGGTTTACCAGCTTCTCTTAGAAATACATAATGTAACAAAGCAGACAAAAGTTACTTTAAATAGAGTAACTTTATCAGATATACACCTAGGGTTCTCATCACAGGCTTATGGTGGGATGATGTGACAGTAACGCCACGTGGAAATGCTCTGCTGTCCTTCCCAGAAGAAATGAGGAGCTGTGATACTGGAGCCTGTCATATCTTGATAGGACTCATAACATCTGGTGACAGTGTAGTAATTAACTTGCATCACTGGTGAGCATTAACGGTTTTGCTTGCACATGGTGTGTAATAATGGGGATTAATTTGGGATATTATTTATTGTGAATTGGAATACAGTCCTGCAAGTGCCATGCCACTGACTGGAGGAATCTGAGATCTGTAGACCTGCCCTTTTAATACCAGCTCTTTCCCTGGCTCTTATACAGGTAGTAGCTGGGCTGCCTGGAGTGATGGTATCTGACGCAGGGAGTTGCTGTTGAGAAAGGGAAATCCTGGCAGGGATTGTGGCTGAGGTAAGTCTGTGTTGTGGTTTAACCCTAGCCAGCAACTATCACTTAAACTAAATACCATGCAGATGCTCGCTCACTCACTCTTCCCACCTTTCCCTCAAGCAGGACGAGGATAATTGGAGAAGGTAAAACCCATGGGTTGAGATAAGAATAGTTAAATAATTGAAATAAAGTAAAATAACAATAATAGTAATAGTTCAGGTCAGATGTCCTGTCTCTGCTCCCTGCTGGCTTGTTGTGTTCTTCCTCATTGAGCAGAGCATGAGAGACTGGAAAGTCCTTGATCAGGGTAAGCGCTACTTAGTAACAACTAAAACATCAGTGTGTTATCAGCATTATTCTTGCACTAAATCCAAAACACAGCACTGCACCAGATACTAGGAAAACCCAGCCAAAACCAGGGTATTGGTGAAATGACCAAGGGTGAGAATGAAGTGTGTTTTGTTCTGCCTGATGTATATAAAAAAGCAAGAGACACTGAGAAAAAGATAAATCAGAGGTGGAGGAGGCATGAAGAGGGAGTTTAAAGGCTGCATTAAGGGAAGTGATTTGTACAAAGACCCAGGCAGCAATGTAGGCAACCAGTGCGAGGCACTGAATGGCCATGTGCTTTGCTGGTGTCCTGTGCCAGCCCCTGTATGTGCCCTGGCAGCACTGAGTACATCATGCTGTGGACTCGGCTGTTCTGCACCCTGCTGGTACAGCTGCATGCTTGTGAGCCTTTCTGATAGAGCTCTCCTTCAGTCTTCCCTGTCCACCACTCCTCCATGCAGTGGTGACTCCCACTGAAAGCTCACAGTCCTACATCTTCTCTTGCTATATACCAAAGCCTGAAATAAACCAATTCCCTGTTAATTTGGTTTTTCTTTATCTGTTTCCGTAGTTTAAAAATCCCAACTGTTTCTGCATATAAATCCCTCTGTACCACAGTGTTTCATCGGGGGAGGGGAGTACATCCCCACATTTCATATGTGGGAAAGAGGCATATGTGAAGCAGAGGGCAGGAGAAGCATCTTTCCTCTTGACTTCCTCCAAGTCTCTGCATTCTTTAGCATGATTTTCTACTCTCAGCTTCTCCCCACAGTCCTCGTAGCTCCAGCATATTTCAGAGGAGGAGGAAAGAGCCTAATGCTGGGAAATGTCTTGCTTCATCTCCTCTCTGCCAAGTCAAGGCTTTGCCCGTAAGGTGGATGTATATCCTCTCCTCCCCTCCAAGTCAGCCGCAGCATGCGGAAAACTTCTCATTGAGCAGTTCAGCAGCAGCTCGTATGCATGGCCTCATTCCCAGTCTATAATGGGTTCTGCCTAATGTATATTCTCCTTCTTTCTAATTAAGTGGTAACACCTTGGTGGCAGAGCGAGCCTGTAAAATAATAAAGGGGTTTGCACTTGGAGGCATGGGAAGGCAGGCCCTGGGGAGTGATCCTCCCCGAGATACAGGAATTATAGCAATTACAGAGCAATTGTATGGAAAGGAGAATGGAACAGCAGACTTCTCAGACACACTTTTCCAGCATTAATATTTTTAATTAAGGCTATTGGCAGTGAGTTATGACTTTGGCATAAGAGACTGCACAACCTCCGCTGGCAAAGCGTATGCACTGTACTGTCTTTTCCTGTGGTGGGTGAGAATGTGCAAACGTGTTCCTGCAAATATTACCTTGGTCTTGTGCAAATTCTCCTTAGCTACTGATGTGGGACACAGTGGGAGCAGCACAGTTCTCTTGCAACTTAGGGACAGCTTTATTAATGTCAGGTAATTCTGAGAGATCATTTTGGCTCCTGGCTGCCGCCTTGGCTTCTGCTTTGCAAATGGGAAAGCTGGGATCCAAATGTGGTAGGAGTACCAGCGGATCAAAGGCACTGATCACTGACTTTAAAATCAAGGTGTGTTAGGTGCTTCTGGAGATTCTTCCTTCTCTGCCTCACCTTTGACATCAGTAACTCTCTTATAAGGTTAATAACTCTCTTATAAGGTTAAGGATCTTCAAATATCAGGCAGTAAATGGGTTTATCCAAGGTCAAAAAGAAAAAGTGTCAGATCAAGGAGCCAAAGCCATGTACCTATTTACTAACCTAAAGCATTAGGAAAAAGGTTCTGCTGTGAAGGTTTTGTTGTTGTTACAGGTGTTTGGGGGTATTCAGTAACCATAAAGGGCTAACTTCCCCAAGTTTTTCAGCTTGAAAGTATCATGGTTGTGTTATTCTGCCGAAAACTGAGCCAGGATCGTGAAAGCAGAGAGTTGTTTAGAGGAGATTGTTACCCAGTACATGGGATTACTTCAGCTTCTGTGGGAAGGATGTGGTGGTTTGACTTTAAAGGTAGGAAGGCAGCAGTAGCCAAGAAACCAAGTACTTGTATTAATCAGAAGCATTTAGGTTTTGGAGGATTTGCTGTTGTATGTTTGCATGATTAGGAACTAAGAGGTTTTGGGACCTTACAAAACATCCTGTGTAGTTTTTGCAGCTCAGGTCAGTGATCACAAGGTTTAAGGTTAACCTGTGCAACAGTGGCTGAGTGACCTCAGTTCTTAGGTATAAAATGGGGACAATAACGTGAGTCCTTATACAATATCTTTTTGTCTGTAATTGTAATCTAAAGCTGGTCAGGTACCCTTTGCTCTCTGTTACAAGAGCTGTGCTGTGTGACAGGCAAGATATTTTGCTATACCTTGAGCAGGATGCAATGCATCTCTTCAGCATTTTAAATAGCTGTCTGCAGCTCTCAGCATAGCTGGAAGAACACGAACCTACTTACTTGGACCACTTTTATTTTGCAGGCTGCAAGGCCAGAAAGTTGAATCCATTACAGTCTGTGACCCTAAGCAAGACGTTCAACCTTTTTGCTTCTCTGTGGGTTTATCATTAAAGTTCAGGAACAAGGCGTGACCTCAGGAGGGATTGTATGGATGTAGAAATAGAAGAAGAGGTGAGAAGTCATTGAGATACAGAGGGACAGAGATCTTTAGTTACTCTGAAGCATGTGATAGTCCTTGCTGTTTACTCTCAGATATGGGGAAAGAAGGAGGTTTCCTCAAGTCCTCCCAAAATGACATCAGAATAATGGCTGTGCTTGTGTCACTTTAGCTAGTTTGGAGTACTATAGGGATTTTCACTAGTCAGTTTTGGTGCTGTCAGCACTAATGTGTGCAGTGTTAGTAGAGTGATTGGAGGTTTCAAAGCTCACTGCATTAAAGACTGCATTTTCTGGAGCTTAAATAAAGGTCAGCTCTACACATCGATGCCATATTTCAAAGTTAACACCTTCTCTTCTACTCTGGAGAAACTTTGCTTCCATCTTTGTCAAAGTTAACAGGAAAAGTTTAATCCAGACTTTCCAAGAGTATTCACTCTAGAGTAAAATATGTGTGGGAAAGGTGAGCGGAGGGGCTATGTCCTGAGCTCTGGGAGGTTTAATGGAAACTGTCCTACATCACGCAGGGTGTAATGCTAGTTGAAACCCACAGACGCGATTCATATGTCTGAGATGATGGTTGTTGATATCATAAAGTAATATTCATTTTAATTATGTAGACAGCAGGCAACTTAACCCATCTCTACTATTTCACTTTCCCTTTGGACACAGATGTAATTTATTCAGCAAACTGTAGTTGTCTATTGTGTTAATTCACAAACTATTTGTCAGGAATGCACTCAGAGGATTTTATTAACAGTATAAATTCCATAAGGCTTCTTATTTTGCAGTGCCTATTAACATAGATACTAATTTAATCACTTAGGTTTCCACTATGACCTGTCCTCAGACTTTTCAAGTAAAGTTCAAACTGGGTCTCTGTGCACAGGGGGATGTTTTTCTCTTTAAGCACTGTAATGCTTTCCCTACAGTTCTGTGCAGGGCTCTGCATATGGGATACTTCTGTGTACTATTCTTCTGAAAGGCCACAGGGCATGGGTCATTTATGCCTTTGCTCAGCAGCCTTGGCCTCCAAAGCCTTGCCACTAGGCAGCCAGAAAACATCTCTCCATCTTTCATTGGGTCTGCAGATGTTGTCAGGTCAGTCTTTTGTTGCTTTTGCTTCGGGTTAATCCACTTAGTTACCAGGAAGGTGATCTCTCTCCCAATTAGGTGATGTTCACCAGAGTCACCCTGCTACCTCTTCCTTGGACTTTGTTTTGTTCTTCTTCGCAAATTGGAGGTGTAGGTAGAGGAGAAAGGAAAATAGTGGATACAGATGTGCCATGTGTGCAGATAAACTCCTTGTCCAGTAGAACACAGGCCCAAGAGAGGACAAAGCCAACCTGCAGGCTTTGGGGATCAGGCAGCATATTGGGCAAGAGAAGAAAAGCACTGCTCTTGTCTCTTAGCCTTTGGCAGGGCTTTGGTGCTGTGGAGCCTTGTGCTGCCTGGAGTGTAGGGCTGAGCCACGGACTGCATCTCACCAGAAGTCATTTCTAGGCAAAATTGCTGTAAAGAAAAAAAAATTGACTTTTGACATAGTCTGATAAGCACCAATGTTTGTTTCCAAGAGTTTGTATTTTGTGCAATTTAATACTTAACAATGACTGACAACGGTAGTGATGGTGAAAACATTAGAAATGAGGAAACTGCAGTCATTTCAGTCAGCTGTAAGCTTCTCTCCTGGTGTGTTTTCCACTGCCTGAACCCCCTATGATTTTCAGCATAAAGCCTGGTCTTTCATATGCCATTGGTTTTGGAGGCTGAGGCTTGCATCTCTAAACGTCAAATTTCCAGCTGAACATGGAAATAGCCTCCATGAAGGATGCATTAAATGTAGTCTAATCTTTAAAAGGAAAACATCTTTTCCCTCTACGATTATCTTTATGAATGGGGAAAATTAAATGAGCATTAATGTAGGTTATGTCCTTCTACAAAACACCCCTTAATCGGGGTCCTTGCTGAAAGCTCTGTTTTGATGGAAAGAAAGACTCAGTTAAACTTGGTGTTTTCCCTCATCAATCATTTCTGTTCAGATCGATACTTCCGTTAGGACAAATAAAACAAGGATTTGGAGCCAGAGGGCTAGAGAGAGGGTAGAAAGGAATAAACAGCATCAGCCTCCGATTCTTCTTTACTGATGGTTAACATAGTATGGTCTAAGATAAATCACATTGTGAGTCTCAGGACCCCTTTTGAGTGTCTTCAGCTCGGCATACCTTCTGTCCATTCCCTGTTCCTTTTCTTCTGCAGTGCAAGACCTGCTCATTCTTCTCTTATCTGTCCTGTGAATGTGGCAATGGTGAGGTAGAATAGCATCCTTTCCCCAAGCATGGGGATGACACAAGAAGCAAATGAGCAGGGCGCAAGAGGACAGGTGAGTTGAAACACGCACACAAGTGGTACAGGTAGGGCTTTCTCCAAAACTGGAACTTGCCAGTGTTTGAAACATGCTGTCCCAGATGCTTCTTGATTTGTCAAGAATGGAGGTACAGGGCAGAGGATACAGCCTGCACATGATGCCCAGAAGCTTGGCATGAAGATATATCAAAAATCTCTGGTATTTTTGCTAAAGAAGTTTTCTTAGTGGTAGGAGCTGTTCACATTGTATTGAAGTGTCTGGTTGAATGTGGTAGCTAGTAGTTCCAACACTTTTATCTTCGTTTTGGTGTAATTCTTGATCCTCACCATTGCAGGTATTAACCCAGTCACCCAGTGTTTACAGACTGATCCAAGGATCCTTAGAGTCTCTCCTCATGTCATAGCTGAGAGATTTCTGTCTGGGTTCTGACACCTGTTTATAATTCTGTAACTACCAGTAGCTTGTGGGGTGGTTAGAAAGTGATGAAGTCCTGTGAAGAGAGAGGTGAAGAGTCAGCAGAAGTAGCCTGAGAGTCTGAAGCATAAGTACGTCATGCCAACCACAGAGACCCCTTTGTTTATTCACATCTTTAGTCATCATCATCGTTATTTATTAATTATCTTTGCTTGCCAATCCAACAGTGTGAGCTCATGTCTGGACTCAAGTGCATCTATAATTAATGGCTAACTGTTGCTTTATGTTGTTGTGACCAAAGAATTGGTGAGTCTCAACAAAAAGCTTCTGGGGAATTCAGAGATTATGTGCCACAATGTGACTGCTCTTTGAGCAGGAAGAAAATCTGGAGCCATATGTGTTGACCATGTACCTTTAAGAGGTATATGTTTGCACTGCACCTTAAGAAATGAATGATCCTATGTCAGACTGTCAGAAATCTTCCTTAACAGCTCAAAGTCTACTCTAAATCAAATAAAGCTTTTCCTTTTAATAACAACTTACTTCCTCCACTCTGCTGACCTTAGAATGAGAATCAAAGGGAAAAAGATATCATACATAAAACAAAAAGAAAGAAAACCACAAAGAAGTGAATTGAATTCCACCTAAATGTCACCTTGTAAGATGGCTTTTATTGTTTTGATAGCAAAGCAATTTCGCTGACAAATCTGTTATCAGCTGCATGTTGTACAAAAGCAAAGGTAGGCATGTTACAGGTCATGGAAAAGTCATTTTTAAATAACGCCGGTCTAAGTAGTGCATTGGAATGCTTGTTAAGGAGTATGTATATAAATGCATTCAGAGCATACAGATGCCACGGAGAATACTGCATAAATCAATCATGCTTAAACTGTACTGTTCCCCAAAAAGTCTCAGCATTTCGATGCACAGCAGAGGAAGCCTGAGCTCCTCTGGGCAAGGGACAGAGGCAGCAGCCTCCTGTTTCTGGTAAGAGGATTTTATGCTAAACTGCAGCAGGGTGCTTTTCCCTCTCTCTGAGATAGAGCAATGTGGTGAGAAATTTCCAACATTAACGTGAGATCATAGGAGGGAAGAGGAAGAATTAAGAAACCTCAGTCCCCCAAATCCCCTGCCACCCTTTCTAATTTTGTTGCCCTCTTGTGCCTTAAGCCCTGATACTGATTTATACATAAAGGTGCTTTTCTTCCCCCAGGGCACAGAAGTTGCATGAATGCCTGCTGGCAATGGTGATAGGGGTCCTTGTAGGTCTCTGTTGCTTGCATCCGGGGCAGTACAAGTGACATGACGTAGTCATGCTTGGTGCAGCCTCACCAACTCACTTGAGCCTGTGCATCTGCAAGATTTTCAGTGTGGAAAAAGGAAGGTTTTTAAGGGCTGGGAATGTAGGTGGGCACAGGTCAGGAGAGCTTGAATCTGAGCAAGCCAGCATGCACTAATTCAGCTGGATTTTTGGTATTCCACTTACCTCTTTACTGTCTGCCATGACAGTGATTTATATGCTGATGCTCCCCTTTTCCCATTCTTTGTAAGCTTTCTTCCTTGCTTATACTTCCTAATGTTAGTACAGATAGTGTACTAACAGTTCCTGACTCCTTGGCTGAGAGAATTAAAAAATATGTAGAGATGAGCAAAAATTTGTGCTCAAAGACCACAGGTAAACCTTAAATTTCAGCAGTTTCATGTATTTGTTGGTTTGGGGCTTTGGGGGTTTGTTTTTTTTTGTTGTTGTTTGGTTGGTTGGTTTTGTTTGGTTTTGTTTGTTTTTTTTTTTTTTTTTTTTATTAAAAGTCACATTTTGTAAAAAGCTCACATGAAAATATCCAAATACATGGGGGTACTTGCATGCTGTAATTGCATACTAAAAAAACCCCTAAGTTTAACTTTGTGTCCGTGCAGTCATGGGACTGCACAGGCCATGACTTGTCTGCATGTGGGGAGTTCCAAGGAATCAGGCCCATTACCACATGCTTCTATGCTTAATTTAGGGTGCATGCAGTTCCTGTACTTGTTATATTTGTTATTTTATTACAAGGGCAGATATTGAGAAAAGAAAAGCAATTGCCCAAATGTTCTTGATACCCTTCACAAAGGGATCCATTTCTCCATGGTTTTGGATCTGTAAATCAAATGGGGGCAGGAGCTAATTGCACCCCACATCACTGGAGGCAGTGGCAGAATGGGAGAACTGAGGATTTGTGTTGAGCATGCAAGACAGTCCTACATGTATAGCTGTGAATGTGTTCATTTTTTTTTTAGCTTCAACAAGGTCATTCACACTGCTAAGCATAATCCCGACACGTTAGCAGGAGTGCTGTCCAATTCATTCTCACTCCATTAGGCAACATGCTAGTGAAGCTTTCCTCCTCTCTCCCTAGCTCTTTTTCTCTCAGTTACATACAGTGAGTCACCTCTCAGAAGCACAGGTACCCATGAGCAAAAGAGATTGTATTCTGCAGCACTTGCAGCTTGGTTTTGGAGATGGTTGCAACAGCTGAGGCTGGTGGGACTGGGAATCCCAGTGAGGTAACTGGACTGTAAACCTTTCCTTGAGCTGCAGGATAAAATGATGTGCCCTATCCTCTCTACTGCTGGCTCGGGGATCTTCATCTACACTGTGGGTTTCAGCTTAAGAAAAGTCATTGGCATTCCAAATGTCTGCTGTCAACATTTCATCTTTGCAGAGGGAAGTGGCAAGCTGATTTTTCTTTTGCCTCAACCTGGGATTTGCATGAAACTTTCTACAAACCCATGCTTACATTTCAGACTTCTGGGTAAAAATGCGGTGCTGGGTTTTTGACAGCAACTTCTCCACTGAATCTGAAAGATTCTCTTTGGGTTTATTTTGCTGACTTGATTTTGTGACAAAGCTCAAGAAGAATTGTGCTGCATTATCCTGCTAGGATAGATGTCAGTTCTGCATGAGTTAGGCCAACCTGGGAGGTTTTCAGAAGGAAATATGCCCTGTTGATTAAACTGTAGAAAGTTGTCAACAGGAGAGAAGTGACCCAGCCTCCTTTGAGAGATCTCCTCTGGGGAGATGAGGGCCTTTTCCTCTATAAGCCAGCAGTCCACGTGCTGCTTGTCCCTTCAGATGTGCTCACAGCTGGGACCATAGGCTGGTATACCAGGATATATGTCTCCTGTCTCCTAGAGCTTTCCTTGGTTTTGTTCTGGTTCCCCACCAGTGGCTGTCCCTAGTTCAGGGCCCTTCTTTAGAGATGCTCTTTATTTTATTTACAGCTTAAAAGCCAATAATCAACTGATTACCAAGCATATCAGTAGACTGTGACTGTGGAGAGCTCCTCTTTAGTTCTGATTATTCCTCAACTAGCTTTGTGACACTAAATAAAAAACTGAAGACTCCTCTGTGCATGTCTCTTTCCCCCTTTGACTCTTTGTCATGTCTGGTTAGACCACAGATTGCTTACAGACAAGGTATTCTCTGTCCCTGTGTGCAGTTCTGCTCTCTGAGCTGCCCCTGAAGCCATGGCCATAGAGATACAGGATAATAAAGATGGTTTGAAAGAAACCTTGAAGCTTGAAGTTGTCATCTTTTCTTGGTCTGCTGGGATCCATGAGGTGCACGTCTCTCTTGCCCTGACTTGGAGAGAGCTGGCTCAGCCCACAGATGCCTCCTATGCGGTGCTCATGGTGACATGCTGTCTTGGATAAAATCCCCAACTTTAACTGAAGTCTCAGTAGAATAATGTGAGTCCATGGAAATCGATGGAGAAGAGCTGAAAACAATTGATTTGAATCAAAACACACTGCAATCAAATTTGGAGGGATTGAACTAATGGATCATAAGGTGGCTTGTGAATGGGTCTGATTGAATTGAACTGAAAGGTCTTGTATCTTCATTACAGCTAACTGGAACTAGTATAAATGATGAATTTTCTAACAATGTTTAGTATCTCTTTTTCTATACTGATAACTGGATTGCAAACCAGCACTCGGGAATTATACAGATATATATATATATATATATATATATATAGTGTTGGGAGAGGGTAAGTTAGAATTTGCTGGTCATGGGTTGTTCTATGTATGCAGACAGGACAATGACTGGATTTTTATAGTTATCTTGACTGTTAACTAGTTTATTTTGTCCCAGAATTAGCTGTCTATTTTTCCTGCCTTGTTATGGCAGAATTTTGAGGTGGAGGTACATGTTTTCTGCCAGATGATCTACATTCAGGCAAAATGCTGACAAAGGTGCACTTACTGTTGCATATTTTTATTCT
>JAVHNF010071418.1:0-17874 GCA_034783455.1 Micropsitta finschii | reverse complement strand
GCGACCCGAAAGGCCTCATCGATCGGTCGGGGATAGACAGGAAGGAAAGGCCAGAAAAGACGCGTCAAGGCCTCCCAGCCACTGTGCATTCAGCTTCCACACGAGCAGCAGCCTGGGCAGAGTGCAGCTGGTGGTGGACACAAGGAACTGTGCTGGACTCCAAAAGCCAGCATGACTTTTCTTTCACATAAAGAAACAGTTATTAAAAACCCCCCTTTCCTTGAGAAATACTTTGGATAAGCCCAACACTGACACCCCAGAGCTGGTGACAGGGAAAGCATCTATAAATTAATGTCCTATGCTACAGATTTCACCTCATGCCAGTTTTCCCTGACGGAGATGCCCTCCATCCTTAGGCACAGAGGGATTCACCAGCTGTTGCTGGCCTCAGTCTCTTCGTAAGCTCATCACAAACCATCCAGAGCACTCCTTGCATTTCCACTCCTCAGGGAACGTACTTCCTTCCTGCAGCCAGGCTGGAGCGTTTCAATGATGCAGAGATGACAACACACCCAGGAGCTACTACGGCCATCTCTGTTCACAGTCACTTCTTGCTTGGCTCCACAGAATGAGTCTTCCTTTCCAAGAGCTCGTCACCAAGTGCCCCAATCTTCTTGGCACAGTCCTGAGGCCCAGCACTAGGACTAGGTAAAAGACTTAACCATGCTTACCATATGATCAACTCCACACGCAACATCCACCACCTCACCGGGTACAGTCACCTGCATCAGACACACAAGAGTGCATTATTTCTTTAGCTGGGACTTTGCACCTGGTATTTCCTATTTCTCCTTCTCCTCCTGCTTAACATGCCAGCTGGTTTCACAGGGATGTGTACCAAGGAAAGTGCCACCCTGAACACCCAGAGAAAGAAGATTCAGCACCAGACACGCTTGTGTGCTGAGCTGTGAAATATTCCTCTCTCCCTCCGCACTCCACAGAAGGACATAAACCTTTGGAAGGACAGAACATGAGGACTCACTAGCACATAGTGAGGAGAGACCATAACCTCAGCCCATCTGTTCCGCAGCAGAAACAGCACGACCAAACAGAGTGTAATCCAGACAGCAGGAAGAGGATCTGCCCAAGGATTTGCCTCTTCTCTCCTCAGCAAGGACTGGAACAAGGCAAAAGCTCAACTCCAGCCTAAGGCAGTTTTTGCTATGATGCTAAGCAGATCCAGCTCACTCACTAGAGTAGTTACAGCTCTTTCATGTAAAGCTGACTTCAAGCAGAGGCTACAAAAAGAAGTTAGAGCTAAGGGAGAGGAGAGATGGCTGGTTCTAGAGCAGGAGGTCACGGACAATTATCCTGGTAACTGCCCCTGCTTTGATACATTGCTGTAGTAGTGTTGAACAGCCAGCTCCTGTTTGAGGGAGCATAACCCTCAATGTCCACGCTTAGGGAAACCTGGACATGCCATACTTGGTGAATGCAGAAACTCCACTCAGCCACAGCAGTCTGGTTTTAGGCAAATGCTCCAGAGCTGTCTTTTTAATTCATTTTTAAAAGGAAAAGAAAGCATGCTAAAGACACACAGCCACTGCAAGTTCAGGCATAGGGAAAGGACTCCAGGGTGGTCCCACTGATTGCCTCCCTCTTCTCCTACTTGGCCTTTATGGAGACTGGGAACATCTGTTAGGCTGAGTGCTGAACTCCAGAGCCAAAGCCTCTTCTACACCCACAGAGTCTGGCTCCCAGAGCCATCAGAGAAGGGAGTGGAACTGGAAGTGTTGTGAAACAGCTATGAAAACAGTTCAGTGGCTAAGGGTCTCCTACTATAGCTACACAGCCCATCCACTGACCCACCACCATAGGTGCCTGACATGGAAGAGGAGCAAAGGAAGGTCACAGGTCCACTCCTATGTGGACCTTCTGCCACTACAGTCTGAGCACAATGACCAAAATGCTCACCTAATTTATATGTGTAATGCAAGTCTTTTTTGGTCACAGATGACCAATACTGGTGGTTTTCTTTGCAGCCTGTACAAAAGTGTGGGTTAGTAGGGGAGGGAAGAGGCAGAAAGGGGTAGCAGGTGGAAAACTGTGTATGAGCGGGAGGCAAGAACTGTTCAGATGCAACGGCAGAGCAGCAGATGTTGCTTTGGGATCTGAAATTGATACTGAAATAGCAGACTAAAAAATTCCTGAATCCCTCCATCCCTATGCATGCTACACAAGGACCTCTAGAAAACAAAGCAGTTCCACAGTCACCTCAGGTCTCCACTTTTTTCGAAGTTACTCAACAAAACTATACAGCAAATGATGTTTCTTGCCCTCAAGATAACAAAGAGTAGATAAAGAATATACTCTTGACATTAATACTTCCATTCTTACCCTCCATGGGAAATAATGGTCTTCCATTCTTCCAGTTCCCAGGCACCCTCTTAGATTCTTGCCCCATACAAACAGTTCTCCTCTGTCTATACAGGATAAAGAAGAATCAAAAGAATAAAATAGGGCAGAGTCATTAAAAAGGAAGAATTCTCTTTGAGATTCTGACAAGTGTGGCTACAGTGCTTCTGGGAGTATAAAGGGCTATACATGCAGTATGAAAGCCATTGAGTTTAGTTCCAAGTACAATAAATGCACTTGTGCTTGGGGAAAATGATGCCTAATGAGCAAGACAAGCAGCAAGTTCTGGGCACAAGTCTTTGCTTCCCCCTCTTACAGCTCTTGCTTTGGGATTTGAGTTGAAGAAAGACTGTAGCAGAAGAGATTCCAGGGAATCGTTCATGGTGAAGTCAATCATTTGTGCTGGATGTTAGACAACAGCTGACCCACATCAGCTCTCAGCACAGCAAATCAGGTAAGCAAGGCAGTGAAATCTGTCCCAGGCCACCACCTAGGGACTGGTTATTCTGCCCGATAGAAGTGACCTTCTAATGGCAACTGGGGAAAAGAAAAGGAGCTTGTGTTCGACAGTGGGAGAGTTTTAAGCTCCTCAGCAGTACATGCGGGTCTCAGGAGTGTTCAGATCAGCCCCTAGCAGAGACAAACAAAACATGATCTATAACATGAGCACAGTTTAATCAGAAGGCAGTTTTTAAAGCTTCCTGAATACCGTCGGGAGCCCAGTTACAAGCACCCTGTAACCAGACTTACAGTGTCATGCATACCACGGCCCCAAGAAGGACCAAGCACGCTGGCACCTGGGATGCTTCATTAGTAAACTATTACTTTGGCCACCAAGCAATGGGTTTTCTGCGCTGCTGCCCTCTGCTGCCCATTCTTAGATGACTCTCAAATTCAAAACTTCCTTTAAAGGCTGGTATAAAGCACAGGGTGTACCTATCAGAGTGTCAGACCCTCTGTATGTTAAATGTGTAGGTCTTCCCACCTCAGATTGTTAACTCAATTGTTCAGAGGAGACAAGAAACCAAGTCTGATTTAGACTCAGTTTTAGTTTGTTCATTTATCACATGAATTCCTGCTGCTTCTGAAGTGCAGCTGACTCAATCTCTACAAGGAAATGAAAAAAAAAACCTTCCCAGGTTTCCTGTTGTAGAGAAGCGTTTTGTTTGCTTTAGAAGAATAACACTTTCTTAACTGAAGCATATGCTAGTGCAGTACCTATGTCAGAAACCATGCTGACACCTGTAAAAGTGCTGCCTGCCCCTCCTGTTGCAGTCCAGTGAGCTTTAAGTTTAAAGAAAGATTCCTGGTTTTCTCTTAACTGTGAATAACACAGCAATGGGACTTCTCCATGACAGCAGGACTAGAAACTTACTTGTAAGTGCTGCAAAATGGCTGAGTCCACAGCGAACGTGAGCAACACGGATGTCCGGATTGAAGTCTGACCAGCCAAAAAGGCTGGGTGGGATCATCTCTGGCACTGCTGTCTCTATTAGGTTTGGTCCTTTCCCAAGAATTCCGTATCCCCAGACAAAAACATTTCCTTCTTCTGTATTATAATAAGAACACATTCTGTAAGAAAGTCTGTGCTTGTGAAATCTGTGCCATGACCAAGGGTTAATCAGAGCCAAAAGGATATTTTCCTTTCTCCCAGAGCAGTCTAACACCTTTTGATTATTTCAAACTTCCAAACAATGCATTCCCATCCCAATGCCTTCAGTTTTTCCTAAGCTGTGCAGGCAGATCAAGCTTCACAGGCAAAACTTTCACTGGGAAATAATGCCAACACAGTGTGGGCTGGATAAAAATACTTCAGCTTACTGACTGATGAGATAGATGTTGAGTGTTTTATTATCACCGCTGTTTCCGTTGAGGCATGGCCAAAGCAGCACTAGGCCAGTCACTCTGCCTAGCATTCTGCCTTACACCGGGTGCCTGGGAAAGGCAGCAGTTGGACAGCATAAGACAGAGTACGTTGCTATGCCTGCTCCCTTCAAGCTAGAAGCATAAATGTCTTGTCATCACACCATATATATGAATATCTTCCTCAAGATGATCCTTCATGAAAAGTAGTACAATTCTCTCCCTCATTCCTTTACTTTCAAGCTGTGCTCCCCTGGCCACCAGCAATCCACAGCAGCACTCATTAAGAAGCCTGCTGCAGAGCTTCACTGTTCTCAGAACTCTCTGCTTGCCAGCCAAGTTTATCAAGATTTATTTACATGTCAGATTTACAGAATTTGAAGGGCTCTTTTTCTCTCAAGTGCTGCTGTCCTTCCTCCCTGTATCCACCTTTATGGCCTGTGGGATCAGCAAACGAGATCAGAGCCACAAGCAGCAACCATGCTCTTGTTCTAGTCAAGTGCTCACACAGCACATACTGGAAGCAACACTCTGCGGCTACTGAAAGTAACTCCCCATGTACATTCATGAATCACAGATATCTCAGTCTCCCACCCTTCCTCATAAAAACCAGTCTTCTTCTGTTTCCAGTAAAAGAAAAAAGCATGCTCCATGATGCTACAATCCACTTACAACATGGGCTTGCACTAAAAAGGATGAATGTAAAAGCAAACTCACCCGTCAGCACGACATTGCCAGTCCCTCCACACGCAGCCTCCTTTATCTTCCCAATCTTGAATGGCAAATGTCTGGGAACATTCACCTGTGTGAGGTTGCAAAAGACTTGTTACAGACAATGTAAACTGCCAACTAGATACACATTTTAAACTTGTTCTCTAGTTCTGATTAAGGGCTACATTCACTAAATTGCTGATACAGACCTCTCCTCTATTGCCTTAATTACGGAATGAATGTAAATCCCACGATTAAAAAAACCTACATGAAATGCATTAAGGCTGGGAGTGAGGACTAAGTGGAAGAAGTTACCCACTGGAAAGCTTATATGCACAGCAACAAAGCTGAAAATGCTTAACATCTGCTTATATCCCTGGCTCTCTATGTCACATCCAATGGGAAAGTCAGTACACTGGCAAGTTTTCACAAAATTGGTCCATGGCATTTTTGAACAGATTATGAAAAATCACTTGAAGAAAATAGCTCTTATTTGGTACAGTTCAGGCACAACAGAAACATACACGGCCTGACACACGTGAACAGTGACCTTGGATCTCCCAGATAATATCCAGCTCTGTGATTTCACAGTCTGGCCTGTATCTACATTGTCCCTAAAATTCCTGCTTTGACAAACATGCCATTCATTCATTTCAGATCCTCTTGACCTCCACTGAGAGGCCAGCCAGGAAACTACTACACTATTTAACCAGGTCACTGTATTCAGGCCTTACAGGTCTCATTAAGTAGCCTTGCAAGGACAGGCATGGGAAAGAGAGGTACTTATTTTACCGATTCAACTGTCCGTTCTTAGTCTTCTGCTAAGAATAATTTGAGTATCAATTAATTCCTTGACTCCATTTCCTACTCTCACTGTAGGAGGTTTTATCTATAACTATCAGATCTATATCAGATCTATCTTAATCTATAACTATCTATAACTACCAGATAACTATCTGCCTAATCACCTTGGTACTACAATGCTTAGTGTCAAGTCAGCACTGTATCTTTGCCCCACACGAGTTTGCTCTAAAAAACTAAGCTGTGAGACACTGGGATTTGTTGAGGACTCAGCTATAAACCTATTAAGGTTGTTCATGAAAAATCACCAACATACAAGTTGATTGGAAGGGACTTCCAAAGATCATATGGACCAGCGCCGTGCTCAAAGCAGGACCACTCCGAAGTCTAGGTTAGCCAGCCAAAAGCCTAAATCCTGTCCTGAAACCAATACAGGCACTCAAGCTGGATCTAAATCTGGTGCAGAACCCATGGGATGGGGAAAGAACAAGGGGCACACTCTTCTTTTATAACAGACAAACTGAGGTGAGGTGACACAAACTTTTGCACATCAATAGCTGGGAAATGTACTGCCCTAAAGCTGTACAAACATTTCAGACAGACTGGTTTTGTGACCATAGGTAAAACTAGCCTGTAATAGTGTGAGTTTATATTGATTTATACTGCTGCCTAAGGAAGCCAGAGCAGGGAGAGGTGTGTAATTCCTGAATGTGCACACAGCAGCTGAACTGAAACATGTAAAACCATGCCCTCAGGCCAACTGACCTGCGTGGTTTCTGTGACAGATGCCAACTGCAGGTATTCTGAATTTCCCCAACCAAAGACATCTCCTTCATCTGAAACAGCCAGGCAACAGTCCCCGTAGGAAGAGACCTGGATAATGTTTACTCCAGCAATGTCACCACGTAGCTTAGTAGGAACACTGGTGATGTTGTAGTGTCCAAGACCTGAAAGGAAAAAAGAAAAAAAAAGTAGAGAGATTATGAAGCATTTTTTCCAGACATACTTTTAACACCTACATGGGACCATTTTGTCATCTTAGAACCCAATCACCCTTCCTCCAAAAGAAATCTTCCTGTCCATCTCTTTCAACTACCAGTTTGAAAGGACAAGCAGCCACAAACACCAGTTCTACGAGCCCCTCTAGAGTACAAAACAACTTCATACGATCACACCTGGAAAACAGTCTCCCCTGCATGGACCAAAGTGTTTGAGAGAGCAGTAACCAAGCCAGGCAGACATCACAACAGAGGTGAAGATTCACAAACTGGCTGTATCCTGCCTTCTGCAAGGAAAGCCATGAGTAACAGCACACTGCACTCAGTTGAGACAACAGCAGGTGAAGTGGCAAAAGAGGCTGGGAAGGAAACACATTACATGGCAAAGGACTGCTTGGAAAGGAGGACAGAAGGGGCTGCCAGAGGACAGAAACAAGAATGGCCTGCAATACATCTACACAAGGCAACCATGGGAAGCACCCAGATTCAGGAGCAGCAGAAGGAATGGTAGGAAGTTCTTTGACAGCAGAAGCCACCAGAAAAAGGGCCTGGCCAAAGATCCTATGCTAAGACAGCAGTAGCTGCCAAAACCTTCTGTCAGTTCAAAAGAAGCAAGAAACAAAACAGACCCTGAAATAAGAATTGGGAAGGCAAAGCCTGCCCCGAACAAGGGAGCTAAGCTTCCCATTCCACTTTCACATCCCCTCACAAGCTTTAAACAGCAGGCACATTCTCCTCAGACTGCATGCTTGGATTGCCAGCGTGGCATCCTAAAGCTCTTCTAAAAACGAACTGGTTTGTCTCAATTTGGTTACACAAGAGTATTCATACCATCTGCACACAGCTGGAAACATCCCAGCCCTTTTCTGTCCATACATGCATGACAAATATATATCAGAAGCTCTGAATTAGGGACAGCTTGTTATGTTCATCAATTCACTGAAATGCAAGCTGAACTGAGGTCCTACCTGTTTGTCCATCAGCTCCCCATCCACATGCATAGACTGTACCTTTCTTGGTTCTAAACAGGCTGTGGTCCTGCCCACATACAACCTGTACACAAACAGAAAGTCAGAGCTGGTCAGTGAAGTTCATGTGTTGAGAACTGATTTAATGAAGCATTACTGGCAAACCAACTGAGCAATGAACCTCTACAGTGCCCATCATCTCAGATTTTCCACCTTTCTCTCCCCATCAAACAGCTCTACAGACAGGGAAGGCATGATACAGAATTTTCCTTGTGGAAAATATTGCTGCAGTTGATTTATTCTGAGAACCAAAGCAAAGCCAGGTGAACAGAAAGTTCAATTCAGCAGTACAACACAATAAAACAACAAAGAGTAAGTAAGAAATGTCCCTTTCCAGAGTGCTACCACATGAATCCAATGCCAGCTACAAACTGCTATTGATTCCTTGCCATGCAAGCACTGTAGGAACACATCTGTTCTCAACCTGACATTTATGTTGAACTAGCAACCATGACTGCCACAGGCTTGACATGAACTAAAACCAAGACCTTCAAAAGCAGACCTTAAAAATCAGCCAAAGATTAAAGATATTTAATCCACAAGTTAAGAGAGTGAAGGCATCAGAACAACCTCCCTGCCACATAGGTGTTACCTAGGAGTTGAGCAAATGCAGCCCAGGATATCATTTCCTTCTCTACAGCAAGGGCACACTGCTGGCTCACAGTCAACTTGGTGTCCACTGAGACCCTCAGGACCTTTTCTGCTGAGCCAGTCAGCCCCCAGCATGCAGTGGTGTCTGGGGCTTTTCCTCCCCAGATACAACAGTCTGCTCCTCCCCTTGCTGAACTTCACCATCAGCCCATTTCTCCAGCCTCTGGACAGCAGCACCACCATCTGGTCTATCAGCCACTCCTCCCTGCTTTATGTCATTTACAAACTTGCTGTGGGTACACTCTGCTCCATCTTCCAGATCATCAGTGAAAACAAACAGAATTGGAGCCAGCACTGACCCCTGGGATACAGCTCTAGTCACTGGCATTCAACTGGTCCCCATGACAATGATCAGCACCCCCTGAGCATGGCTGTTCAGCCAGTTTTCAATCCACCTTCAGAATTCAGATGATTCTCTTACCTGGACAACTTTGCTGTCAAAGTCTTTCAGCTGATGAATTATATGGCTTTCACTGGACACCAGCAAACAACCACCGAGAAGAGAAAAGGCAACACAGAGGATTTCATAGGACTGCAACCAGAAAACATGAAGGTAGACCTGCCTTTACTGAAAGCCCCTTTCCTATTACACAAAGAGATTATTTCACATGTTCTCTTCTATATTCAAAGAGCACAGGTCCACTATAAAACTACTGCAAAAAGAAGGAAAGTAATTTTGTGTTCTCCTATTTCAGAAGTTAAGAACTGTCACTTTTTAAATATAAACTCTCATGGGAATTAGGGGTTGGAGCAATCCTCAAGTTACCTAGTCTAGAATAAGCGCAGACACTTGATAATACTGCAGCACCTATATAAATACTACACCTCACTAGAGACTAACCAGATATCCCAGAGCACAATGTAATGTTAACATCCATGTCATTCTTTCACAAAACCAGTAATTCTGCTCTGTTTTGAACAATCTAATGACTAACTTCCCGTATCAAGGTAAAAAAAAAGGTTGGAAAATCACAGCTGTTTCCTTTAACTCCAAAGGAAAAGTCTTGTGGATCACAGAGAGAGCAATAAGCAAGATCTCTTCTGGGCCCTGCCAGGGAATCAGTGACTTTCAACATATTCCCACTATCCACTTCCATCAATACTATCTGAGCATTTTGAGAATATGCTTTGGCGTGGCCCACAGAAACCCTGTAAAGGCAAAGCACTGCAGATTTAAGTGTAGTTATAGCAAAGAGATTAAACAAAAGGATGTCTCACTCATCATTAACTGGCATTCCTAACACCTTCGGAAATTGCAGAGAGGCTAAAGGGAGAAAGACTGACTACTAACACCAATTACCACAAGCAATTTATGAAGGCTGAGTTTTCTCACTATGCCCTGTCACATGCTGACATCTTTCTGTCTCTTGTGAATGTGGTCAGAAGGGTGCTAGAGCCTAGCCTGCATTTAAAGCCAGGCCGTTTATATGACGCCTGCAGCATAAAAGCCTATTCTTGGACTACTTAAACAGGATCCTTACACTACCAGACTTTTCCCACCTCCAGGCTTTTCTGTAGGGCTGTTTTCATGCAATTATGTCTTTAACATTAAGGAAGTTCAGGATCTCTGGAGTCTCACCTGTACGTTTCATCTTCAACAATCTTCCGGCCACACTGTCCATAAGAATTATTCCCCATGGTGAAAACTGAAAAACAATAATAAAATGCACCGGTTTTATTACTGTCCCTCTGAAAGCCTCTTTTCAGGTACACAAAATATTTTCATGCAGTCCTCAGTATGAAAGGTAGAATACAGTGCTGTAAAAATTGGCATTAGCTTTCTCCAAACCAAGTCCACTTAAATTCAAGTGACTGAATCCATTTTTGTCAACAATATCCCAACAATATTACTGCAGGCACCTGGAGCCCATTGGCTGTTTTTAGTAACATCCTGCCGTTGCCAAGGAGACTCAGAAACAGATCAGTGCTCCCACAGGAGCTTTAAATCAACCCACAAACCAGCTCACCCACTGATAAGCAGCACTGGATCACTAGGCACAGCACTGAAGCCACCTCACCAGAGAATTCCCAGAGGTGTGGGAAGCCAATTCTCAAACAGGATCTTCTGAGTAAAGGCCTGTTAATGAATTGCTCTTGTAAGTGTAGCACTCTGGGGCTTCCAGGCAAAAACAACACAGGAGTACTGGCATAGCCATCCAAAACTGCATTCAAAACCATGTTTGACTTGCTCAGCCAGACAGGCTACACTTCAACAAGGCCCAAGGCTAGATAAACAATCCATATTTTGCAACACTTGTAGTGAAAAAGCTTCCAACACATTTATAGCTTGAGCCAAGCAGAGCTCAATGCAGTTATCAGCTCAGGGCTCTCCCTCCCAGTAGCAATCCCACAAAGGCCAATAGCAACCTGCATCCCATTTACTGTGCAAACAGCCCATCTGAGGCCTAGTTCTGAGAGACACAGACAGTCTTTTCTCAGAGCTTTTAATAAAAGCACAGTGCTGGTGACAATGGATGCCTGACAAGCAATGCTGTACCTCCTTCACTATCCGTCAGGATCAGGGAATGGGCTCTCCCACAGGATACCTGCAAGACTCGAGTCTGCTGCGGCTTCTCCAGTGGTAATGGAACCGGAGAGGGTTCCAAGACATATTCATAGCCCTTAGCTTAAGGAAGAGAGAGAAATTTTAAAAGTCAGTAGCTTCCACAAAGCAAATTCATCATTTGTTTGCCCATCCTGTTCTACATACACATACTCGCTTCTACTTTGCTTCAAAAGCAGATATATTTTAGAAAGCCAAGATATTAACCAAAATAAAAGGCTGACTGGGCTTCTTCATTGGGGGGGAGAAGTTAAAAGCCATGGGGATGGTTAAAGCCAATAATCACTGGTTGAACAAAAATCCACATCTAGAGACTAAATGTCATTAAGGTTTCAGGTGGCCAGAACTCAAAAACTGAGGCTTTCAGCCATACGTTTACCCACTCTGGTAAACAAGGCTGGATTATAGCTTAACACTATGCACGAACTAAACACTCTGTGCAACCAGGAAAACTACAGTCAAGGTACAACAGCAGCAATCACTAAAAGACAGCATAAAAGGTGAACAAAAAATATCTTAGGGCTTCATATTTAAAGAACTGTGGATTAAATGCCTTTTCAGAAAAATGGAAAGCAGGAAACATTAGCTAGCCTGGCTCCCCAGGGGATAAAAGATCCAGCATTTAGGAAAGAAAATGACAGGCTGTACTAGAAAGAAGATTTAGTAACGTGAAGAGTATGTAATCAGCTATGGTCAACTGGGAAACAAAATAAAGGAAAAAAGGAAGAACAGCAAAACATTAACCAGTACTAGGGAAAAGGTTAAGGGGAGGCAAAAAGCTTTGATATCAAAGCTACTGTAACAACTGAAACAAAATCCTGGAGGACCCAAAGCAGCATTCTGCTCACATGCAGCAGTGCTTTAACTAGTTCTCACTGCCTTCACTTAGAAAATACCCAGAAAACCTAGATATCCTTTCACAGCAAGACACTACTTGATGTGACAGGCACTGTAACTGGTCTTTTGCAAATGGTGGGAGCCTGCCATGCAATATAGCAGGAACTGAAGCGTAACATTTGTGTCTGTCTAGAGATGTGGAAGTCACAAAGCAAAACACCTTTTCCTCTCTCACTGTTCCTTCCAGCAGAGCGACACAAGCTGCTAAGATCTGTGGTAATCATCACTGAAATCGGAGGGATTCTGGAGAAAACAGGCAATGAAGTGACTAAGGAAGAGGAGAGCAAGGATAAAATATGAGTAGTTTAGCTTAGAAACAGCTGAAGTTAGAGCATGAAATAAAACAACTCAGAAGGCTGCAGACTCCCCTGGAAACAAAGAATCTACAGGGACACTGTGCTGGGACTAACAGGTACCAAAGTAAGCTTGTAAAACTGAGTAATAAACTCAGTTTTACAACAGGAAGCTCATCTGTGGGAAGTAGCAATCCTACTGATCTGCACTGCACTGTCAGCAGATCCTACCACACACTGAACACTCTCTTCTTTAGAAGTGCTTGAACTGCAAAATTATTTAACCTATTTATGGATTCTCTGGCAAAAATAATCAGCGAGTCAGATAAAAACCAGGTCAATTACAAGATACTCCTGAGACTTCAGCGCACACAGAACTAAGAGCTGAAGCAAGTGAGAGACAGCCATTCTATTGGAGAAGTCTGTGGATTTCGTATCTGTCTTAGGTGGAAAGTGGCTATGTTCTGCACTGAAATCATCATCTTAAATGCATTTGAGAGTCTGGTATGAGACAGAATGACTGAATAACATGTTTGTCTTTCAAAATACAATTTGGTATTAAAATAAAAAACCTCTACAGGCTCACAAAAAATTCCACTGGCTGCATAGAAAGATCTCTGTGGGAAAGCAAATTAGTTTATAGGGGCAAAAGGATCTTGCCAAAACTGTTTTATTAACTAGTCCACTACAGTGTTTACTACCAAATTAGAGAGACTCAAAGCAACACCTTAACCACACACATCCCCTTCTGCAGAATAAACTGTGATATTTTAGTTACATCCAGGCAAGAATGTAATCACAGTGCACAGAACAGATACTATGTCCAATGACAAGGCATACAAAAACACACCTACGTTCCCAAAAATACCCTCTTAAAAACCAAGCAAAAAAGCACAGCCCTGCATTCTGCATCAAAGCCCCCTGGACATTTTTCATGCCTCCTAGTATGGGGTTTCTCACATCATATGTATCCTGTAGTGCTGCCCTCCAAGTCTATAAAACACTTCAATTCTTACCTCGGTCTCTTCTGCTCCTCTGGAATCCAAGCTGGGAATCCTTGTTCAGCCCCATTCCCCACACCTTAGTGATGTCCGTGGTATGAGAGGACAGCAGAGTGAATCCATAACCGCAGGCAGCAGAAGATATCTTTGAGGACAAACACAAACCATACCATTCAATTACAAACACCTCAGAAGAACAAGTTCCACCCTACACTATTGGGTCATCAGCATTCCGCCTTCCTTAAGCTGTACCCAAACATGGCCCAGACCCACAGTACCCACGGCCTTTACAAAACTGACTGTAAACACTCTTCAGTGAGATGCAAAACAGCATAAACTCAAGTCCAACATTACTGCCTTAGAGCTTTATTTTCATGTGCATACATACACAGAATCATCAGGGTTGGAAGGGGGCTCTGGAAATCATCTGGTCCAACCCCCCTGCTAAAGCAGGGCCAACTAGAGCAGGTTACACAATTGTGTATTATTTAGGACCCATTCAAACACAACAGGAAGCGTTACTTGCTGACGGTCAGTAGTACATAAAACAAACCAAAGGAAATTGTGAAAATAAGATTCCTATTTTATTCCTTTTGCCACAGAAAAGCCCAGTATAAAAGCTCTGACCCTCCTGAATTAGACAACAGTGTAGCAACTGAAACGTGCAGGCAAAATAACAACGTGATTTACAACACAAGGCTCCAATTTCATGGAGGTGAGAGTACATGAAAGCCACTGAAAACGAAACCCTTTTCCTCTGATAAACGTTGTTCACATTCTTAATCTTTCATACCTTCGACAAAATACTGATTTCTTTTCCAAGCTGTACACTACTGCAGCTATGCCAACCGCCCCCCCGATCAGTGCCTCTGAGCCCATAAAATAAGTTAATCACAGCAAGGTCTGTACATCCGGTTCCCGAACGCCTTTCCCTGCTGACAGCTGCAGCCTGCCCAGACCGGCCGGCACGGCCGCAGGAGCCTGCCCCACGCACACCTTCTCCTCCGTCTCCAGCCGGTAGGGAGTGACCTGGATCCGCCGCGGCTTCTTCCAGCCCGCGTCCGGCTTCACGAAGCTGAGGATGCCCAGGGCGCCCGAGTAGCAGAAGCCCCACACGAACACGCGGTCTTTCCGCTTGGCCGCCTTCCCCACGTACTGGAACACCGGGGCGTCCTCCTCGGCCTCCCTCAGCTGGCGGGTGCTCTGTGGGGCCGCCGGCTTGGCCAGGCCCCTGCGGGGGACGGGCGGCAGCAGCCGTGCTGCCCTCAGCGAGCGCCACATCGCGCCTCTCAGACCGCCATCACCACCGCCATCTTGTCGACCTCTCACCTGCGCCCCCGAGCTGCGCAGGCACCCGCTCACTGCCCCCTGTACGCATGCGTCTGGCCGCGGCGCGCGACGCTTTCTTAAAGGGGCTACGCCACGGTGAGGGTCCGACACAGACCAACACGTGGATCTAGGTCTAATCCCAGACCCAAAGCTACACCCAGACCCAACTCCAAACTTACACCTGGTGCCAAAATAATAGGGTTAAAAATGAAAGCAGGGATGTGAGAGCAGGACATGTGCTTAAACTACCCTGAGTTACAGAAGCAAATTTTCATCTCTCCTTTAAACACATAAAAAAACCCCAAGCTGTTTCCAAACATTCCAATGGCTTAATCCTGCTACAATGACTTTTATAAGTAGCCCCAGAGAGTTCCATTGAAGAGTTTGCATGGATACAGATTATTCATGTGGCGACTGAGTGCAGATCAGCCTAAAGTTTTAAAGCAAAAACAATGGGAACACCTTTCCTGAAAGTAATAATTCAGTTCTCATAAGAGTATGTCGTCAAACCAGTGACTCCAATTACACCTGCTAATACACAGTTCTATCTCTGGAGCTGATTCCATACCTACTGTCACGGAAAGTAATTATTTTATTACTAACACGTATATAGTAACAGAAAGTAGGTCAAAATACCCTACAGTTACTTTTGCTGTTACCTGATTGGGTCGTCCTCCTATAATATTGAATCCCAACGTATCATTTTCTCGGTGTAGCATGATTGTTAATGGTTTGGGTTCTCCTCCCTAAGAAGCAAGATGTGAAATACTGTTAAATCATACAGCCTCAATAAGACAATTTTAAGTGAAAATACTAACTTACGAAAGATTTTTAGCTGAGGCTTTTAGATAAGGCCTAAAGGAAAAGTAGGATGAAAAGGTAACAAGAGTTACCTATGAAAAACAGTGATGGAGCAAAAGATAAAAGTTAAAAAGAGAAAGAAACGTCTTCCTTCAGTGGAACGGCTAAAGAATGGTAAGATAAAATCAATAATTAAAAAAAGAAACAAAATATTTGGAGGCTTTAGCACAGAAAATGAGCTCTTTTTACCTCCTTCACACATGATAATAGTTAAATTTCATGAGCTATATTTCCTACAGAAAAAAAAAATCACCCAGCACTGCTAGGTGTTTGTGCTTGTCAGTCTTTATAAGTTAATTGATTGATATAAATTTGACACCTAAACCAGGTATACCTTTCAAAACAGTCGAATTATAACACTTAAAAATGAAGCCCATATTTTATTAACTGTGACAGTGAAATTCGGTACTGCCGCATGATCCATTTGATTTTAATGAAGTACAGTTTTACTTTATTGATAGTTTTTCCTCCAAATGCCTGTTTTATTCATCACCCCGGCATCATCTGCAGAAGAGCTTTCGGTGCGGCAGTACATACAGCAGCACCTACCGGCACTGCTAAGACATGACAGATGCTCCGCAGCTGCCCAGAAGCAGCGGTGCCTCCCGCCTATCCCCACACCTCCTGCCAATTCCTCACTCAAAATTCAGGTCTTTCCCTTCCCTCCTAAAGCCACCGCTTTCTCGCACACCCCACTGCTGCCTTCCTTCACATGAGCTTATCCCATCTGCCAGAAGACGAAGCAGATATATTAGCACACCTCCCAGAGCCAGCAACCTAAACTTCATGAATTACCTAACCAAAGGAAAAACATTAAACATTCAAGTTCCCAAATACAAAGTTTCTCAACGCCATGAATCCCCATGTTTCCAGGCCTTCAGCTGTCCTGTAAACGATATTTCCTTTCCGCTTCCCATGCAGCAGTCAGATGCCTAGCATGCTACATTGCTTCAGGAGTGACTTTAGCTGCTCAGAACTTTTCCATTGGGGATTTTGCTTCCCCAGGGTCCATGAAAATTTGGGTAAAAACAAAAATTATTTGCATTAAAACACTCCTCACCACGGCTGCAACCAGCAGTGCCAGAGCTTACTGCACAGCGATCTTCGAGCCAGGAGTTAATGCTCGAAATAAAAAGTCAGCTCCTTTAGAGGGAGTTAAGCCAGCTCACCAGTACCCTGAGATCGCTTATTTAGCCTAAACGAAGCGAGACGCTGTCTCAGCAATGTCATCAGCCCTGAGAAGAGAGAGAAGCACTGCCCATCGCTGCTATCAAGCATCAACTGCTACTCCATCCTACCAAACGAGACTTTCCTATTTCCTTTACAATCACTTTACACCACAGATTTTTAAGACAGCTTCTCGGCTGCCCAAATAAAAGTTAAAGCCAAGCTCCGTGCCCCTCTGCCCAAGCTACTGCCCGTCCCAACTGGGGCAAACTGAGCAGCCGGAGCCCTGAGAGGCGTGGTGACCCGATGCGGACACCCTGACCGGAGGAACCGGGACCAGCCGAAGAGCGAGACCCCCTCCCCTCCCGCCCGCTTCCCACCTCCTCCGGCCAAGCAAGTGACGAGCAGAGCTCCGCCACCACCGCTCCCAGGCACCGCCGGTCTCGCCACCGCCCCGGTTTTCGGTCCTAAGGACCGACAAGAAGCGTGTCCTCAGTTGGGGCCGGTGGTCCCATCTCCCCGGGGACGGGCAGAAGAGCCACCCGGGGGATGCGCGCGAGGATGGGCTGTGTCCCGGAGCGGACTTTGTGATGACTGCCGGCCCCCGGGTACACCGCTTCCATCGCTACCCCGTCACAAGTTGTGCACGACCAAAGCCGTCCCGGGGAGAGCACGTCTGGAAGGGGCCGGCCGTGGCGTGCTGCCCCGCGGGTCCCTGCCGCCGAGCTCACCTTGCCGGGCTGTCCGCCCGTCAGATCCCAGGTGATGCTGCTGATGTGGCTCATGTACTGTCCGAACTTCGCCTGGTACCGCCGCGCCGTCTGCTGCACCTCGCTCTGCAGCGCCGAGAGCTGCGCCAGCAGCGACTTCTCCCTCCTGCTCCAGCGCAGGGCCTCCCTCTTCAGCTCGGGACGCGGCTCCGGGCTACTGCTGCTGCCGCCTCGCAGCGCCCGTAGGCAGCGGTGCCCGACCCCCTCCCGTGGCCGAGGGGGCTCCTCCGGAGGGGTTGGCCGCGGCTGCCCCTCAGAACAGCCCCCCGAGCGGATGGGGAGCGTCCCGCCCCGCGGCTGCGGCTCGGCGGGTCCCGGTGGCGGCCCGTAGCGGCACGCAGCGAGGTGGGCGGGCAGCTCCCGCAGCCGCACGGTACGGCTGCAGCCCCGGGGGCTGTAGTCGCACTTGACCTCCAGCTTCTGGACGAGGCTGCGCAGGGGCAGGACGGGGCGCAGCTCGGCGGCCGCTAAAGGCCGGCAGCGCAGCGGGCAGCGCCGGCGCCGCGCCGCCCCGGGCCCCAGGCAGCCCGCCCCGAAGACGTGCCCGCCCGGCGGGGACAGCCGCTCCTCCAGCACCCCCCCCCAC
>JAVHNF010071413.1:36847-48193 GCA_034783455.1 Micropsitta finschii | reverse complement strand
GCCCAGAAGCTCTGGCTGCAGAGTTGTCCTGTACCTGTGGCACTGTGCTTTGTGAAAGGAGCACGGCAAATCCTGCTAAAATTGTGCAAGAAGTAGGGACAGGCCAACCAGGAGGAGAGATGGGCCACTGCAGGCCCCATGATGGGGCCTCTGGGGCTTAGAGACAGGGCATCCACTTGCTTTGATTTCCCTCAAGATGCTTGCCCATGCTGCTCCCCCATGGACCTGCTCATGCTGGAAACTGGGGCTGTCCAGATGAGAAGTGGATGTTCTGCCTTTTATTCATCAGAATGTGTGAGTTTGATTTATGTATATTAATGCAATTAGCTCAACGTTTATTTGTAAAAGAAAGAAGCTTACTTCAGTTTCAAATGTTGCAAGACAAAACGTTATGAAGAATGACTTCAATATGCACTTCACATGCTTATTACTGTGGCCAGGCAAGAAGGATTCATACACAAGCAGACTGCAGCTCTGAAAGGCTTTTGTTCTTCACAACCTTCTCTGAGACACGATGAGTTAAGGAGAAACGCTACAGCCAGATAAAACAGGAGGCAGTCATACTTCAGCATTATTTAAGCCTGTTACGCAATACCTCACACTAAAACCATCAGTCATAAAGCTGCAGATTTATCTTCATTTCACAGAATAAAATCTTCCCTCGAATCAATCTGGTATTTCTCTTTTTTCGTCTGGTGTTTCCCAGGGAGCCGGTGCTGGACAACTTGTTCTAGAGACAGGAAGCTGCGTCTGAATGTGATGGAAGATGTTCATGACTGTCTTGGCAAAGGGATGTCAGGCTTTATACAGCTGTTTCCTCAACTGACTCGGGAAGAAAGATTCTCACTCCTTGTAGACTTCTACTTCTTGGTGCCGGTAGTTGCAGTTCCAAGCCTTGAAGACCTTTGCCACAGGCTCTCTGGAAGAGCTGCTGTTAAAACCTCTGCATGTTGGCAGGTAGATCACAGGGTTGTCTCAGTGGTCTGCAGTAATGCTCCTGGGCACAGACACCATTCCTCACCTCCAGTGCTGGTGGATGTTGTTCCATTCATCCAGCGGTGTTTCCCTTACCCTATTTTCAAGAGGGAGCCAAAATATGGCATTAATGAGGATATATTAGTATGACAGCTACTGAGATTCAAATGAGAATAAAGTACCCAGAATCTTGCACCAGAAATGGGGACAAAGGGTAGCTGAAATTCTGGAAGTTGCCCACTTTGCCTTAGAGATTGCTGCCAGCAGCCTACATCTGTGCACCATATGAGCAAGTGAGAAAGTATCTTTGAGAAGGGTATAATGTTGGTCCTGTGTCAATAATGGATCTAATCCAAGGTACTGAAGCATCTGCTCTATATTTCAGTATTTCATTTCCTACTCTTTTAAGGATATTCAAGTAAGTGAGCATCTACACCTAAAAGACTGCATTTGAAAGAGTAGCTAAAATGTGGTCACCACCAGCCAAAATACTTGCTATGCTAGGCTGTAGTTTGGACTCTCCTTCAGGTAAAGTGTCAGTCTCAGAATCAAATGATCACCACATGTAGGTATATAAAGCTCCTGAATCAGTTGTGTAGAGAGGCACTCTGCAATGGTTATTGCTGGATGATTAAGTGCCAGTGCAGGTGAATTAAATTATTATTGGTTCCAAGTATGACTCCCATGTGCTGTTAATTCATTACCTCCAGCTGAATTGCCAGCAAAGTGGTGCAGAGCTCTCTCTCATCTCAAGGAGTATCAGCAAAAGAGAAGTGGTCTGTCAGTGGAGCCCTAGTGACAGACCCATAGACTATCCTAGATGTGGCATAAATGCATGTGATAAGTGGGGTTTGGAATGCAGCAGTTTAATCCAAGCCCTATATACTCCTCCCAAATGGAAGCAGAAAATACAGACTTTACTGTATGTTATATGGAAAGAAATGAATCTCAGCCATGTTTTTTCCCTTTCTTTTCTTTTCTACAGCCTCTCACTGACTGATGAGGGGAGTTTTCTTCCCTTGCTTTTACAGTATGATTTGCTATGCCTTAGGGGGCTAGATGCTCTTCTCTGTCAGGGTGTTCCCCCTAGCAGCACCACCGGAAGGCTATTATGATGCTGGTGATACTCTCTCTTTCCCTGAAGAGTTAACAAATTCCATCCTCCTATTGTTGAGGAGCTTCCCTGTGACCTGCATCAGGGCAGGATCCTCTGCACTCTGCAAAGGGTTTGCTTCCTGGTAACAGAGCAGTTCATTAGCTCTTGTAGCTGTTGCTCTTAACCTGAAAGCTCTGTGCTCTAAAGCCCAGCAGGAAGGGATAATTAGCACTAAATTGTGTATTCTGGGCAAAATCCATCCACTTTTGCCAAGACTACACAAGGCCTTAAATACAGTGGATAAAATATGTGTGGGGTGGATGCTTTTTGCATAAATTTGGAAGGAAGTGTGCATGATTACACTCTTGGTCACTGTGGCCCAGAAACAGGATCTGGGGTTGATGCAGGTCTGTGCCAGCTCTGCACCCTGTGAAAGCAAAGGGTTTGGTAGTAATGCCTCCAGCAAGGGAAGGAGAGACAGTACCTGCAGTAACGTGGTGGGGAAATAGCCTCTATCCCAGCCATTCCCCTCATCCTGCTGCCTTCCTTGGCATTCACATGTGCACCCTGCTGCCAGCGAAGCTGGGCACTGCTCTGCACTTGGTCCTTGGACAAGTTGTGCTTGTGGATAAAACGCTTCGGTTTGGGAGCCTCTGTTGGAGAACGAACAGAAACTCCATCTCCTGCTTAGTAGTGTCACTGCAGCACGGTGTGATTTTCGCCCATGCACCAGGTGCCCCTATTATACTCAATTTAATAAATTCACCGCTGTTCTTATGCTTCTTCCTCTGCTTGGGCAGCAGGCACTATTCAGCTGCTTGAGTGCTGGCTAGTTGCTATTTTCCCCTAGGAAGTGCCACCTGAGTCCAAATGCCTGTCCAGAAACATGTAGGTCTTCTGTAGGTCCTGTGTCTTACCAGCCAGCCCTGGCAGATGCACTACACGAGATGCCCATGTTGGAAATGACTCAAGCCCTGTGTGCCCACGTTGTGTCTCCTAGAGCAAGTCACTAGGCAGACTGATGCTGCACGTTAAGAACCATCATGTCCCAGAACTTGTCTCAGCTTAATAGCAGCAATGCAGGACTAAAGTGGACAAACTTCCAGACAACTGGATATGTCCAAAAGCAGTTGGTTGGGATGAGTGCCAGCCACAACACCAGATCCTGAGGGGAATCATGAGGGACTTTGATCTGATGAAGGTCTGGTTCTTCTATGGACATACTAAAGGTCTGAAGATGTGCTAACAGTGGTCTGAATTTGCACTGCAAAAGCAGTCCTGCTGTACAAAGCCCACCAAATGAAGGCAAAGAGCCGAAGACATTACACTTCACATCACCAGTTTATAATGGGCAGAAAGAAGTCAAGTTTCTACCTGATAGCTCAGTGTTGTTAGGTTTCCTTCACCTTCCCATTTCCACACAGAAGACACTCCATAAACATTTTGTCTTGGGGTACATTTTCTAAACCTTTTGTCTTTCATATGAGCTCCCTTGGACCTTGTCCAACTGCTATTTTCCTTAAAGCATGGTGCTGAGGAATGTGCACCAAACTCCAGCTGAGAATGCACTAGTGCCAAGTAGAGCACAATAATTTCTTCTGTGTCTTACATAAAACACTCTTGCAGGTGTGGCCTGGGATGATGTTTTGCCCTGTCTTGTGCTGTAGGCAGGTCAATACCAACGGCTCCCACAGTTTCTGGATCTCTAAAGGCTGTGCGTCCCCCTCTGCACACTGCCGCCTGGCAGGTCACTGTTCATAAAGGCCTCAGGTTGGGCTTGTTTGTTGGGGACTTTTGCATTTGACATTTCCCTCTTAAGTGCTTTTTACTGTCATTCATTTGATTTCTGTCCATTCCTTTGGGCTTTTCAGGATCAATTTGAATTCAAACCTTGCCTTCCTATGGGAAACAGTATAGATGACTCGTGGACAAGATGGTCATTTATCTTACTTTGAGTACTAAAAGAGTAGCCAAACTGCATTGGCTGTACAGGCCTGTGCTTGAGAGGCAAGGGGAATTAGTTTACCCAGAAGACCGTAAAGCTTCAGATAAATTACTATTGGTTTCCCTTCCCTGTTAGATGTCATAATGATTTGGATGTTTAGCAGACAATTCTCAGATAAAAAAACATTGTACAGGTTGTTTGCTGCCTCCTGGTCCCTGGCTACAACCAGTTACTCCAGGCTGCTTTTTATTCCACCCCTGCTAAGGACTAGATGTGATGTGGCCCTGAAGTTTGGTTTGGTACTGGGTTTGCCATTCAGGTTACTGGGCACTATGGTAGGTGATGAGCAGAAGTGGAAGGCACAGTAGGATCTGGTCTAGCACCCAGGACTGAGCACTCACCTTTTGCTGCTTCTATGACTCTACTAATGTACTCTGCTCCTCATTACGTGCATAGAAAATGGTCAAGGGTAAGATCACCCTTGGGCATGCAGTCTCACACAGGTTAGCACATCCTCCTCATGCAGAACATTGTGCGTTAGCATTGACTGGTTTGCGCCATAGACTTGAGGCTGAGATTGCCATGCAAGGCCTAGGCAGGGCATCACCTCCCCGTTTTGATACTCCAGCATGCCACTAACCTGCAAACAACTTTTTGGCATACAGCTGCCAAACCTACCATGGTTAAATTAGCTGATTCATGATGTTAGATGACAGTTTTGGCTGTTACTAATAGCTTTTAGCCACTGCCTTTAACAGATTTGTGACAAACATTGTTGGGTCATTACTAAATCCTCCCAATATGATAATGAAATGTTGTTTTTTAAAAGGCAAACCAAGCCACAATCTGTTTTCCAACTAGCTTTGCACCTTTCTTGATATTAAATCTAGACCTTTTTCCCTGCTAGTCTTCAAGCAAGAATGTTTCCAGGACTGCATTGAAGTAATTTAAGGGACAAACTTGATCTCCAGCAACTGGTTGCTACATCAGTCGCAGCAGGGCTGTTTGTATAATGTTCCTGCAAAGTTAGACATCCAGTTATTATGGAACCATTTTTTCTTTCTACTAACAGCAATAAAGATGAAGTTATAGGAGAGCTTGCTTTGGAAAAGCAGTAAGAAGCAAAGAAGCTTGACAGCAAATGTGCCAGGTGTTGTAAGACTGGGCAGTGGTGTTACTTCAAAGAACCTGAGTGGTACAAAATAGATGGTCTTTCAGCAACATAAGGGCCAACATAACTCTTTATAGCTACTACTGTGACAGTGTTGTCATTGACTTCAAAGATGCTGACTGTACTTGCAAAGGGTTATCAGGGCTTTCTGTGGAGCATCAACTATGGGACTACTGTTAAGTTTGTAAGGACTAGAAACCTTGCATCCCTTTGCAAGTACAAACCGAAGTGTTTTGTTACTACTGGATAGGTCTCTTTCCAGTTACTGGTTTCTTATGGTGCTGGATAGCTCTGAATGGCTGAGAAATAGAAATGTTCTGAAGTTTTATGAGGGGTTTTTGTGTTTATTCCTGTATCTTTATTCTATGATCTATACGCAACTTCCCTTTCCCCTCCATTTCCTAAGAAAATTCCTGTGGGATTAACAGCACCCCTGTGTTGGATTTGCAGCAGCTGCCCTCAGATGAGATGTGAGCATGTTCTGCAACAGACAAAAGGATTCTGCAGCAGAAAAATGATGGAAAAGTGGTTTAACTGGGTCCTTCAGGGCTTCTAGAAACACCTTAGGTCTTCTGACAATAATCCACAAATGAAGTGGGATTTCTTCAGCTTTGATAGGGTTGCTAAAGAGGTGCTATCGGTGTGATGAGTAAATAAGACCTTCCTCCAGTCGTAAGATTTGTCATCATTTGTATGACAAATCCTCATGAGTTAATGTGTGAATAAAGAAGGTGGCAGGTCAGTTTAACACCCCCTCTGTGTACCAATTCCTCAGTAAGAAACAACGATACTGATGTTTGCCTGGATCCCTGGGACATGCCACTATATCAGCTGAGCTGTTTGTGCAGTAGAGGATTCCCTTTTTCTTCCTGAACCTGAGTTCTCAGGCATAGCTCTGGCTCCTTGTGTCTGGCTGAGAAACCCCCTTGTCCATCTCTTCCACCCTCCTCCCTCCCATCAGCTCCTTCCAGCCCTTCTGGGGTTTGGAGTTCTTGGAAGGAGCGATGCTTTGTTTAACCCTCATCACCTTTTCTGCTTGGAAATTAAAAAAGGAAAAAAGTTAATGTTTGGGTAAACATGTGAAACTGTTTTGAACCCCCAGAGCTAAACTGTGCCTCACAATTAATTACACTTCTCCACGAAGAAATGTGGGAGTTCAGAGGATGAGGTGAGGTAATACATCACGAGGAAGCTGACAGGAGAACAGCAAGTTTGGGCTTAAGTGAAAAATTTTTTGCTTTGCTGGCTTTTGGTATGGAGCCAACAACAACAGAGCAGGAGCTGGCTTGAAGTGGCCATGGAGAGCAGGTGTGCTGCAGACATTTTTGGAACTACTGGAAATAATACCCCGAGTTAATGCACTCCTGTTCAGTGTCTTTAAATAATAATAATAATAATAATAATAATAATAATCATAAAACAGTTTCCTGGTAAAGATTTGCCCTTTGTGGGAGGTACGAGCACTGAAATGCTGTTTTATTAGCAATTACTCTGCATCCCTGCAAGGAGTCATATGGGAGCCCCTCCACGCCAGGTGAAAACAAAGAAGTCTCTTTTGTTTAAATGTAAGTTTGGGGTTGTACAATACAGAGTTTGTTGAAGAGTCAGGAGTCAAAAGTCATATGAATTAAGAGCTTTTCCTCCCTCCAGAGAGCCAAACAGGCATCTGCTACCTACAAACCCTTCTGACAGCGGCTCTTTTTGTTCTGCATTTTACACACCGGTTCACTATAGCGAGTACAGAAGCAGCAACATATTCCCAACACCAGGAGCCATGACCAGCAGGGAAACAGGTAGTGCTGTTACAAACCCTAATCCATGCTGTCTGCTCCACAAATCCAGGAAAATCATTTTGTTGTGATCAAAACTCTTTAAACTCTTCACCCAGTCAGTGGAGACCTTTTCATTAAGTAAAAGCCCTGTGAAGAGATCCAGAGGGGAGATGAGCACCTGAAGACCTCTTGAAGCCAACAGGATTTGCTTGTGAGGGGTTAAGACCTTTCCTGATTTGACTGTGTGGGTTTAACAGTTCACTCACTGACATGTTTTTTATTTCCCCCTGGTGTCTAGTACTTTAGAGCCTGTACTTGCTGCAGCACGTGTTTCTCCTCCAGAGCCATGGCATACAAAATCACTTTGATTCCTGATACAACTTAAGCTGACTCCTCACCACCACACTGGTGAAAGATGAATTAGACATAGTTTTTCCACTCTGCAGGCACAGCAGAGCACACCTGGATCACCTCCAGCACACACTGTGTAAGGAAAAGGAGTAAGATAAAAGAGGGACAGCACCAGAAGCCACAGGGACAAGGGAAAGCTTTCCACCCAGATAAGGCTTTAGTGGGATTTTTTTCAAAAGTCAAAACAGGAACATAGGGTCCATGTACTGGCCACAATAAGATTTGTACCTCTAGTTATGCCAGGGACTGCAAAGTTACACAAATGCAATCTTTCTCCTCAGACATATAACTTCATTGCCAGGCAGAGGCAGAAAAAATCTGCCTTATTTCATGCAAATGAAGCTTAGGTGTTCCTCTGAAACATCCAACACCAAATATTGCTTGAGAAATGCTCCTGGACTGAGTTGTTCTTCATGAATGGTGTGGAAGACCATTATTTCTGAAGAAGAAGAGGGCTCACACAAGCAGACTTGCTGTGTAATAAGCCAGGTTACATAGCAGCAAGTGATTGAAGAGAAAATATGAACTGACGTATTGACGTCAGGAGGTGTTTTTGGGGTTTGATACATTTTCTTGATATAATGGCAATTTCTTTCCTAAAACCTTGATTATTAAATTCGTATGGTATTAATTACATGACAGCATCATATTAAGTCATCACAAGCTCTTCCATAACTTTTTTTAAGCGCCCCTCAGGCTGAGATCACAAATATGCAGAAGAGAACACCCAAAGTTCAATTACATTTCATCTCTGTTTTCTTCTGACTGGAAAGAGAAGCACAATGTAGAGACTTATGAAGACACATGATCTCTGCTAAGAAATGAACTGGAAAGATCTGCTAATGTGGAAGTAAGGGAGAGGACATGGCACGAGAGATGTGGCCAGTGTTGAAAATAAAGAGGTAAGACTTACATGGAATAGATAATAAGCCCAGAGAGACATATTGAAGGAATAATTATATGGAACCTGGCCAAGTCCAAGTGCATGTCACTGCTGAGGGCAGGGCAGGACACAGGTGGGGTGCTTTGGTTTCCTGGGCAATAGATTAATCTGCTACAACGTCAATGGAATCTGCCAAGACCAGATCATTGCTGGAACTTAAAATGCACGAGTTTGCCCAACTCTTCTGATCTAAATATGCCTTTGAGCATAAGATGCAAGACGTAAGGAAAAAAAAATATGGAAGGGACCCTTTGAGAGGCAGGCACAGGGGCAGACAGAAAAGCACGAGCTGGAGAGCTGAAAAGGTTGCTGAAAAGGTGACAAAAAGCCCTAATAAAATAAAATCAGTCCAGATCAGGAAAAGAACTGAACTGTTACCTTTCAGAGTGGACTCAGAAGTCAAAACAGGGCATGTTAGCACATGGAATCTGTGATGGAGTAAGGGAAGGTGGGGAAAAGGGAAGGGAAAACCTGGCAAAAAGAAGGCCAGGACCAAGGGTATGACCATTCCCCCCTTTTTCCTGGCAGTATCCTGGCACCTTGATGGGTGGTTGGTCTGAGTCAAAGACTGACAGCAGGAGGCAATTGCGTGTGTACCAGGCATGGGGTGATAGCAGGCAGGTGCAGAGGACAGTCAGAGCACAGCCTGACTGTAATTACGGAGATGCGGCAGTGCAATAGACGCCATAACCATCAAACCATACGGTGGTCCATGGAGGCTGTAGGTGGGGAATGGATGGTGAGTGGGGGGATGGTGAGGAAAATATGAGAAACCAGAGGCAAAAAGCACATCTAAAGAGAGCAGGAGGGAGCAGAAGAGAAAGACTTTTCTTCTAGGGCAGTTGTCCATGGTGAAGCCAATAGAGGGGTCAGCACTGGTCAAGCTAAGATGCTTATTTCCATCTGCTGATAGATGAGGGATATCCAAATCTCCACTTTTCCCCTAATTGAGTCTAATACCACTTCCAGGAAACAGGAGGTTTCCATGAAGCAAATGCAGAGACAGGGAGGCAGTGGTGGAACTGGACCTCAGTGCAGCAGGTCATGGGGAAATGTGAGAGGGAAGACAGAGCAGAAGCTGGGCAGGGCCGATGGGGAGGAGCAAAGCAATGCAGCCCACATGCAGTGACTTTGCCCAGGGCACAGAAATTTGGGGAGGAGATTGAGGAAGAAGGAAGAGATGCTGTGGGGAAGAAACTTCTGGCAGGGCACAGACAGCAAGAGGACTGCTGAGGAGACAGAAAAGAAAATAAGGACATTGTGAAGGAAAGGGGGAGGAAAGGAAACTAGGCCTGTTCAGGAACAGGCTGAGGCCAGCGGGGAGAGGGGACTGGGAAGAGAGATAGGGCTGGGGAGGCCCTTAAGCAAGGGCTTAGGCTGAGGGTCTGGGCTGAAGAAGCTGTGAAGTTCAAGCAGATGTTGTGCCTTGACTGCTTGCCCTGCGGGCTCAGTGGCTGGGGCAGGGAAAGGCTGCCTGCAGCCATCACCATGGCACAGGGCTGTCACTGTTTGTTGCCCAATTAAAGCTTCTATAATGTACCAGCTTCATTTCTGCTTTCTGCCTCTTGTACATTTATGCATTTCAGATGCCAGCCTCTGGCAGGCTGCGTAGGAAGAGCATCGCTCTCAGATGTCTGTGGGCAACTCTTACAGGAATGAAATTATGCTCCTTTCCTATGACACTGCCCCATAATTTGAAAGTAAAATTCACTTCAAGTGTTTACACTCATCGTAAGTAATAGCCCAACAGGAGCCACAGCCCTGAATTTTCTATTATATTCTCCCTTTCTATAAGAAATAGCCTACAGTTTCCAGGGGCAGATTACGATTTTGCTGAAGTTGTACAGTTCTGCATAGTTCGAAGGTTGCTGGATAAATTCCCCAAGAGCACCCCCTCTACCTCCCATCCATCACAGGCACTTGACTAAGCGGTGGGAGGAAGAGCTAGGGATGACAGACTGTTGGAAGAGTTGCTGAGAAACACACGGCAAAAGCAAAAGCAGTGGGAAAGGAGCCAGAGGGGACAGAGCAGCTCCCTCACACAGGGCTGGGTGCTCCTTATCTCCGGAGAACCAGGAAATCCTTCAGCTTCTGCAATGGGACTAGTAAAAGTACTTGTTCCTTGGGATATTTCCAGCCCAGTCCCCTGGCTGGTTCCTCTTCTATAACCATTGACCTGCTTCATGCATGAATTTCTCCTGTGCAGTCCTGGGCACTGGCTGCTGGCCATGGTGGGCTGTTGTGGCCCTGCACCCCCAACTCCAAGATGTGGGGCAGAAGAACCTGGACCTCCAAGCAGAGCCAGAAACAAGGAAGTCAGTTATCTGAATCACAGCATCCCGGTTTAGCCTGTCCTAATCACATGCCGTCTGCTCCCTGACAGCCTTGTGCTAATGTTACAGACATCAGCAGAGCCCTGCTCAGACGCTGTGCCTTACAGTCAGAAGTGGAGTCATAAGCTGGAAAAGAAAGCAAATATAAGCTAAAATTACAACATCTTGAGGTGAGGGAGAAAGGGAAAAAAAGACCCTGAACCTGATGGGGCTGCTGTAATGCTCTGCATCATCTTACATAAAAGCTCTTTCTTAGCTGTCCCAATTTGAAAGTGTGGGTGAGAGTTTAGTCACTTTAAAATTGGCATTTCTGAGACACCATTGCTTGTCACATCTCTAAAATGAGGTACAATGATAATGCGAAGGAGACACTGGTAATGACTGGGGTCCAAATAATTGTAGAGGAAAAAAGATTGTTGAGAGAAAGGGCATTGGCCCAGACAACATCTATAATGGCTGTATCCAACTGGATGTTTGCATTGCGGTATATTTTATTGAACACCAATGTGTTCTGCCAAACAAACAGTACCATTTTCAGAGAGCTTATTCTTGCCTTCTAAGGTGACTGTGATTGGTGACCATCCTCTAAGCCCAGTGCTGGTGCTAGACATGTCAATGCACTGACACTTCTGTCAGTGATGCTGAGGCTGGACACCAAATGTCTGCCACCTTCCAGCTCTCAGGGGCTGCATCTCTGTAG
>JAVHNF010071404.1:0-15277 GCA_034783455.1 Micropsitta finschii | reverse complement strand
TGCTCTTGCAGGGGGGTTGGACTAGATGATCTTTTGAGGTCCCTTCCAACCCTTGGGATTCTGTGATTCTGTGATTGGAGACAGACTAAAACAAGATATTTTACTGTAAAAATTATTGTAGCAGGTTTCAGAATGCTGGCTAAATTGATTTTCTTGTTAACAACAAATATCTCTTATTTTGTGCTGCTACCTCCACTCTTAGCAACGGTATATAAACAGCTGTGGAATTCCTCCTTTCTTTAACATCTGTGACATTGGTTCAGTTTGTCCATAAGGCTAAGTTACACAGCAGTTCCATTAGAAACAGGGTCCTTTTGTGTCGTTCATTGAACACAGTCACTGATATTTCACTGTTATCTTACTTTTGTTATGCCACTTTCAGAATACATTACATATGAATATTTTTCTCATTCAAGTGGATAGCCTCAGGCATGAAGAAGTTTATCACACAGGACTGAAAATAATACCCAGAAGCCTGGACAAGCAGCTATCTAACCTCATCATCTATTTCAGCAGGCATATGCATGCATATGATGAACGTATAAAAGTGATATAGAAGGAGGCTACTGCACTTTTTAAAAAGTAGCTTTTACCTTTTCTTCCTTTCCCTTCAGATCTTGTCACTGACCTGGTATCTGTTCCACAACAAAGACATGACCCCAACAAATGTCAGCTGTTCAGGTGGGGTAAGAGCCAAATGGTCCCAAATCTTTTTGATGACTAAGAAAAGTCACATAAAAAAAGGCTGTCTATCTCTACAGATACATTAAATAAATAACTACATCATCAAATATTCATCTGTATCTTATACAGCAAATCTACCCATGTGTGGGCATCACCACAGCATAGATTGCAGAGGCATGGACACGATATTGTCTAAAGACTAAGTTTTCATTTTGGAAAGTTATTAAAGAGACTTTTTGTGAAGAATTTCATGGGACTAAGTAAGAACATAGCCCTGAAGAATGTTTTTGTGAAGACTTTTTGTAAAGAATTTAATGGGATTAAGTAAGAACGTAGCCCTGAAGAATTTTTAGTTCATGACTTACCAAATATGACTTTTTGTCGTATTATGATCTATAATTATCAGGTATTTTACACTCACTACAAATACCAGCTTAAAAATATCCAGCCCAATGAACTTTAAAACCATAATTTATGTGACTTTCTGGTCTAAAAGAGACCAGAAATGATGCTCCAGATACCAAGTAATCCCAGGCATTCTGCAGATCTTCCACCTACAACTAGTATAACTGATGCTGGTAATGAGAAATCAGGCTCAGAAATACAAGCACAAAAACAGATAAAGTGAGAGGAAACTTGAGCAAAGGTCCTGATGCACCTTTCAGCTCCTCAGCTATGAAAGTCATCTGCACCGTTAGCTGTGACTCTTCATCTACGGACTGATCCAGTTCTTGACAGCGCTGCAAACATGGAAGATTGTCCCAGTTTCTTGATGTGATATACTTACATCTTCATTCTGTATTAACTGTTCTCTGTCCACAAGAATATTGTGATTCTTTGCTTTCCATCTGCTCTAATTCCATATTTACACAGTTGTGAGAGGTGGACACTTCTGGATGATTATGCACTCCATCCTAAGGAGATGGAACTGTCTCCACTCGTGATAGATGGAGCCAGATGAATAGTTCAGACCTGTCTCTTGGCTTCTGGGTAGCTGAAGTCAGGCAAAATAATCCCAGGCTGACACTCAAACTACGTGTTTTCTGTTTCATAACACCCTGACTAACGACGAGGCAGATCTTGAACTGGTAACATGAGAGTCAGAAAAAAAGCCCAAATTAGGCTCTTATGCATAAGTAAATCTCACTTCTTTCGTAATTTGACCACTATCACACCTATGCCATCAAATGATTTCAGAAGGCTTTCTTTTTTTTTTTATAGTTGCCTTTACAGATGTGAACTAAATTCCATCTTTTATATCTTTCCAAAGGAAAAATGAAAATTAATACAAGGGGAATATGAGAGTAAAAAGGCTAGTACTGAATTTTGCTTCTTCAGAAAAAAAAAAGACATAGTTGCTTTTTGATTCAAAGCCATTTTAAATCTTGTTGTAATATTAGGCATGCTATTAGGAAGAAATATTCTATCATAGTTTAACACAGCCAAAGATGATATCAGCTTATAAAATCCTTTTGGAGTCAGCTACGTATTCTGTAGGCTTTTTTCTTAAGGCATATCCATACTAATACAAGTAATTAAGTTTTCTTTATTAGCCAGTCTCAGAGGTACAGATTTAGCCATCAATTGAAGTTCTTCTCAACACCCTAATAAGACCAGAGGACAAAGAAATAATACATCGCCCCCAGACTGCAGCATGATCCCAGTCATGAACCGCAACTACTAACTATATTGCTCTCACTATAAAACATTCATGTGCTCACAATTCTGTGAACATTTAACTGTTACTTACTTGCAAACATCACTGCAGTACAAACAAAACTCTGGTAAACTAGAAATTTACAAGCCCTACTTCCTGCTATAAGGGACTATATTGTCCCTTACTTCTCCTTTAAACTACAACAGGTCCGTTATCTTTCTCTCTCTCCCAGTTGTTATATTCCCTATATTCTCAATGCCCTTGCCCCAAGATCAAGATAAAGAAAAATGATCAAAATTCATTACCACGTGGACAGCTCAGCAGTAAAGTTAACACTTTCTAGCAGAGCAACTGGATTAGACTTATGAAAATAATCTTTTTTTAGGGCATTTTTGGTATAGCAGAACAACTTCTCCTGGATGTTGCAAGAAGCTATGTTTGCAGAGGTAACCTTTAGAAATATTTATAACTGATGAGCTAACAACTAGGGAAAAGTCGCAGGTAGACGAGTCCATCTTTTTGCCTGCTGGCAACAGTCCTGTAACCTCAGCTCACAATTCCTAGGTGGAGACATTCCTGGAAGTTGTGTCCCTTTGTTGTGATCCATGAATATTGACACTGTGACACCCAACTCCTTTCTTTCCAAGAGAGCAAAAAATGGTGCTATCATGTTCCCCAAGGATAGTGGATAGGTGTATAAAAATTAGGGCAACTGGATATGCCCTGACGAGTTGTGCACAAGCAAATCAGGCATCCCAGGGGAACAATCTACCCAGTAGCCTCTGTTGATCTCCTACCTGCTGGATGACAAAGAGAGAGAAAACAATCTGCTGAAAGTTCTTACAGTGTCAGAACAGCTCTTCTGTGACTTTTGCCCATGCTGATATCTGGGTATCAGCAAGGTAATAATTCGAATGGTAATAATTTGAATAAAAGTACATATTAACAGGCTGAGTGACAAATACAAACTCTGCCACTGATGGGAGCTAATACAGGTTTCTCTATGATACCGAATAAATTCCAACAATCTTATCTCAAGCAGCCCCTAGTCAGACCCCAGTGCTGGCTAAGAACATGGTCTCCCAGCTCCGTCATCTGAAGCAGATGTAATAGCCTTTGCAGAGCTGTCTGTCATCCACACAAAGCAAGAGGTCAGTGGGTGCACTGGTGTATACTTCGTGCCTGTACCTCGCATGCCATTGAGTTTGAAAGACCAGAACATGCTGGAATTAACAAATTGCAGCCCCTGCCTTCAGGGCTTTGTGGGCACTGGGATCTGAAAAATGAAGCTTTGCTGGATATTCCATTTCAGGACCAAGACCAATTCAATTTACAGTGGGTCCAATATCCACTCAAACTTGCAGCCTTAGGTTTATCTCAGCAAAGCTTTTTGAGCAAGAGTTTTTCTTTTTTTCAGGTTGCTTTATACTTACCTACTGTGGTTGGAATGTGTCATGATAATGGAGTTTTTCCTTTAAAACAGGCACCAAACCCATTTCAGGAAGGGGTTCTTCTGTTCACTTTAAAAGCTATAAAAACTTCTTTTAAAGAATGTGAACACATTAGTTGCACAAATTCACAATGTACAGAAAATGATGGAATTCTGTATAACCACAGAATATTAGAATGCAAAACAAACAGATGTATTTGGGGTCATCATACAGTAATTATTTTGAATAATGTGTAGGAGAGTAGATTTATGGGATGGAAATTAAGTCAAAGTTTCAAGGACAGCAGGTAAAACAGATTGCATAAAGATTTTGTGAAAGGCTGAAAAGAAAAAAAAGAGCTTGGCATTGTCACTCTCTCTGTCTTCAGACTGCTTCAGATAAGAAACTGTCCTTGAGGGACTTTCCTGTAAGGTGAGGAAAACATTTATAGCAGCATAAGAAAAGGACCAAATGCAAAAAACTGTATGTGTGAATGATCATCATTAGCCATTAGCATTTGTGGTGGGCAGAGCTGCATGTGTCATCTTGCTTGTTTGTTATTGTAGGGAGGTTCATGGGTCGCCATGCTTTCTGCAAGTGTTGGGAGTGTTGATGCAAATACAGAAGATGGCTTAGCTGCTGTATTTTATATGCGCTCAGTGACTCCCCAATGAGTAAATGATACACAGCTTTCTCTCCAGCTGAGTGTCAAATTGGAATGAATTATACCACCTGACCACTTACACACATTTTATGTTTAGCGTGCACCCTTTATGCTGAATTTATGACACTGCTGAATTTTCCAGAACTTCTTACAACAGTTTTGCGGGCTTACACTGGGCTATGTCCAGTTAACAGTCTTTAATTTTCTGAGTGTGACTTTTACTCATAGAGAGTGGCTCAGGTTTAACATACAGGACTACTTCACACTTTGGGAAAAAAAAAAATCGTATTTCACAGAAAGACTCTTGAGCTGGGTTGAGCTTCATGTGAAATGTTCCCTTCCTCTGTAGCCCCAGAATTCAAGGAGCTTGGCATTCTGAGAGTGGTACAAAGTGGTATTGTTAAACAGAAGCTAATTAGGATGGGATTTCATGTTGCTAAGAGCTAAGTCTTCGGTATGCAACAGACCCAAACAGCAAGGGCAAAGTGTAACTATTTAAGGCTGAAGTTTGCTATTTAAAGGAAAATGGTCATCCTTGCCCAAAAGTTAGCTGCAGACAGGGAAGTGTTTCTGTACCAACGACAAGACGATGGGCTGTCATGATTCCACCCAGTCAGTCCAGATCAAATGTGCTCAGGATATAAGCCAAGAGATTATTTTTTCCAGCCTGCCAGCATCAAAAGCACCATCTGTGACTGATATTTGGATAATGCAGTAAATAGCTACTGGAAATTCAGGACAGTTCCCAGAAATTTTGGTCTCTGGAACGAATGAATATGAGCTTGTAGGAGTACCAAAAGTGCTGGATCCAAAACTCTGCAGAGGCTGAAAGACATGACCAGTCACAAAACCATGTGAGCATAACCTCTTGCAAGAAGAGGAATTTTGCCTGATCCTGGCATAATCCTTCCATGGTAGAAGAGGTCCTGAATCTTCTCTCCTTTTATGCCTGCATGCCTACAATTCACAGATTATCTTCTATGACATCAGGCTTACTTTAAATATAAATCTAGTCAATCTAAGCCCAGATAGTATCAGATGGGAACTGATTTCAGACAAGAATATAGAAATCTGGAACCGGTATTCTGCATTTCTGTATGGCTGCAGAGTGCTTTACAGAGGGAATGTAAAGCTAGCAGTAGAGGATCAAAAGCTCTCCTAGATTTAAAAGCAAAAGTAACTCTTGCAGTAATGGTGGAATTACTTTTGCTCATTAGAAGAATCAGGTTACAATTTTGATCCAGCATAAAAACATTTTGTTAAAGTTCTTAATTTATAAAAGGTTTAATCTAAAGGGGTTTATTTCTGTGATGTCTTCTGAGAAGCTAAATAAATTTTGGTCAAACATAAATGGTGCAGAAATGAAGGCTGAGAGGAGACAAGTGTCTTCTACAGAAACATCAGGCTTGAGTTTTGACCTGTTGCAAGGGTGGATCCAGCTTTAACAAAAATTAGAAAATAGTCTTAAGGGTTTTTGTGAGTTTGCACCAAAGAGAAAACTGGTTCTTTGAATTTACACCTGAAACATCCTTTCTTCTGCAACCATTGCCCTAAGAACACCTCCTACTCTCCTGCACACTCCCGTATGTTTATATGGTAAAACAATCCAATGCTTATCTGCTTCTTAGGAATAATTGCTCAGGTGTGACTTAGAATTATATGATAGCATGTGCATCCGGTGTCTCAGAGACATGGTTTGGTGCTGACCCTTAGCACCTCTCCTGCAGACAGTCCACACCAAATCCACAGCCATTAAATACTCCATCTCCCCTCAGACTCCTCAGAGCTTACCACCACTATGCTCCCTAGGGACAGCCTGGTTGTAGCTCATGTCTGATCCAAGGTTTCTATTTATTTCAGCTGAAAAGAAATCTGTATTAGCTGTAATTATCAGAGGGGCTAAACGGTTCAGATGCGCAGTTGTGTTCATGTCTGTCAGAGGGCAATGACTGACTGTCCCACCGGAGGTTTTTCCTTGGTAAGACAAAACTTGCTAAACTGTAGAGACAAATTGAGAGCCACTAAGTGTTAGGCCAGTGGCTGAATGCAATGACAAGGAGGCACAAGGCCTCACCTCGTGTTTCCCTCCCTGTGTAAGCCAGCTCAGGTTGCACAGCTAGGGAGGACACTTCGTTGAATGCAATTCAGTGTTGTGCAGTTGAACCTTTCTGCTTAAAATGAGAACTCCAAAGAGCTTCATGCTGTGAAATCTTTCTGAAAATATTACCAGGTAAGACTCTGATGCTTGGAAGGCATTCGAAAACCAATTTAAAAGAGTGTAAGTTAGTGGTGTTATGTTTTACAAGTGCAGGTATTCACAGCTGAGACAACCAGAAGATGTGCCCCACTGACTCTGCACCCAACTGTCCATTGGGAAATGCAGCCCATTTCCCCATCGCAAGAGTACACACAGCAAAGTTAAACCGGACGAAGGCGTCGCCCATTCTCGGGACACCGCTTTTGTTGGATTCCCTCGATACAGCAACGCCTGGGACAGAACTACCGCAGGAGAAACCTGCCCGCCGCTCCGCCATAGCCACCAGATGGCGTCAGAGCACAGGCGGCGGGGAGGGGCGCGGCCATTCCCAACGGCGGGGAGCGGGTCCGCCTCAGGCGGCCCAGGCATCGCGGGCTCCGCGAGCTTTGGTGCTCTGGCCGTAACGACTATCGAACTGGATTACGCTGTGATTTCGTATAACACATTTATTAGTATAACATACTAGACATTATGCCCTTATAATTCGTGTATGTATGCATGCATTATTGCACATCTACACATACATACATGTGTAATATTATTAGTGTGTTTTATAATAACTACAAATGTAAAGACACTTCTGATCAAAATAGAATACCAAAAGGAAAGACTGGATTGAAACGCCCCAATTTAAGTATCTGGAGAAGGCCCCTGCTGATGGGACAGCTCTGCCCATGCCTGGCTAGTGGCAGCTCAAGCAGGAGGTGTGCTGAAGTCTCTCCAGCGCAGAGTAGGCCCAGGAGCCCTGTCACCCCTTAGTGTCACAGAATTACAGAGTGGTTTGAGTTGGAAGGAACCTTAAAGATCACCTGGTTCCAACCCCCTGCCACGGGCAGGGACACCTTCTATTAGACCAGGTTGCTCCAAGCCCCTTCCAACCCAGCCTTGAACACTGGCAGTGATGAGGCAGCCACAGCTTCTTCAATCAACCTGTGCCAGTGCCTCACCACCCTTGTAGTGAAGAATTTCTTCCTAATATCTAATCAAAATCTACCCTCTTTCAATTTAAAACCATTCCCCCTTGTCCTATCATTACATGCCCTTGTAAAAAGTCCCTCTCCAGATTTCTTGCAACCCCCCTTTAGGCACTGAAAGGCTGCAATAGTCTCTCCGCATCCTTCTCTTCTGCAAGCTGAAGAGCTGCAAATCTCATGACCTGTTTCCACAGGTGATCAGGTGCTCTGAGCATCTTTGTGGCCCTCCTCTGGACTTGCTCAAGCAGGTCCACAACCCTCTTGTGTTGGGGGCCCCAGAGCTGGAAGCAGTACTGCAGGTGTAGTCCCACCAGAGCAGAGTAGAGGAGCAGAACCACCTCCCTTGACCTGCTGGCCAGGCTCCTTTTGATGCAGCCCATCTTCCCATACTTCCTCTCCTCCTCCTCCTCCCTCTGCAAAAAAAATCCCCAGAGTATCATTCACGAGCAAATGCCCCTCCTTCTGCTCCTCAACCAGGGTTTCCTGAATGGCTGGAGAACTTGAGCGTCTCAGCCAACTGAGCATTTGCAGGCTGAGTTCTGACCTCCTACTGTGTGCAATTAACACTGATTAAACAAATAATTAAAAATGACCCATAACATTCTTTGCAGAAGGCCCTAACTCAGTTTTGTGTTGGAGCTACTCAAGCAGTTTTGATTAGCTGTCCGTCTGTGTGTCCAAGATGTGCTGCATCTTGGCATGGGTTTCTGAGGGAACAGGGGGACTCTGCATCTCTACACCAGCACTGAGGTTACTGGGCAGGGGAGGGAGTCACTGACAGAGGGAGAGGCCAAGCAGTGACCTCAACTTCAAAGGCTCCTTTGCAGGCTCATAGGACTCTGGGCAAGGAAGCACTGCATTAGGAAATGGGCGAGAGTGTCATATCACAACAGTCAGCGCAATGGCATCCAAGCGTCACTGAAACCCACAGCCAAGGTGACGGATTTCTATTACATGGATTGCTGCCTCAGGCAGTGCATAGAGTGAAACACAAGTTCTAGATCAATCTCTGAGCCTCCCAGGGAGTGCTTAGTGATAGCAAATGACAAAATAAAAAAATAAAATTTGGATGACATTTTCAAAATTGGCACCTTTTTCTGATCACCCTGTTGCAGGCACCCTGAGACTGGTTTTGAGAGACACCCAACCCTTAAATTTCCCAGTACCTTTGAAACTGAACCAAGAATATTTTGCCCAGAGGAAGAGGCACACACAAATTAGGTTTTCTTTTTTAAGATGCTTGTTGGCTGTGTTTGAAAGCCATCTTATCCTCTATCAGTTTTACCTCTCCCCTCCTGCAGAATTTTCTGGAAATCTTAAACTGCCTCACAAAAATTATGCAGATGAGAAAAGCCACACCTCCACCCATTCCCGCCATGTCTTTTCATCCTGGCAGTTGTACTGTTTGGCAATTGCTGTGTGCAAGGGGGTGGGTGGGTATTGGGCAGGCACCTCCAAACTGAATGGGGAAGAGTGTGCTAAATAACACTTGATGCTTTTGCAATGAAGAGGGCAGGGTGAGACCTTCAGGGCAGTGGGTGAAGTCTTAGTGACATGATACTGTGATGGCAAGACTGTGATTTTGTTCCTTGCACATGGAAGTTTCCCTCTATGACCAAGGTGAAAGGTGTGAGATTTGGTTCATATGTTTTCAGATGTGACAGAAGAGACAGCACCATGCACATTTTCTCTGTATGTCATATCTCTGTGTGTACACTTGCATGCTGGGCCACATAGTGACACATCCTGGGCTCCTCACCTGTGCTTCCCACTAACCCCATCCAGTCAAAGTACTATCAAACACTACTTGTTTAGGCTGCCTGCTGACATCATTTGCCACTGCTGCCCATTAAAATTAATTTGCAATATTATTTGAACCTGCCTATGTCAGCTTGTAATACCTACAAGCTTGAGTTACTGCTCTGAGCTGCTGCTAGCCCTTTGGGAATGTCACACAAATGCTGCTGCTAACTAACCCTTTGGGAATAGTACAGAGATGTTTTCCTTGCCCTCTTGGCAGGCAAGCCCCAGGACTAACCCCATAACTCAGTTAACAGTATAAAAGTGGGGTTGTACCCCTTTCCTCAGCCACAGGCACTATCACATCACATTGTCTTCCAAAAGAGATCAGTGCTTTCCTGCTGTTTTTGTGGATCCCCATGGAAACCAGCAGGAACAGTCTTGCCAGGGAAGCTCAGCAACTGCTGCACTCATGTACTTTGCATGGGGATCTCACCTGCAGAGAGACAGAGCCCTCTCCAAGGCTGCTCACCTGCAGGTGATGCCTCCTGGGAGACAAAGGCAGAGGGATCTCCACTGGGGTTTTTGACATTTCCACCCCCCATGTGGGAGTGAAATAATTTCTCTCTTTACAGAATGTGTTGACAAGCCTGAAAGATCCCAGAGCAGAGATCACAGACAACTGGGAGCTGTGTGCCTAGCTCTGGTGTGAGACCAGGAAAGGAGCCAAAATCCTCTCCAGCTAACAATGCCTCCCTCCTGCACTACCATGGAGGACAGGCTGCCTGCTGGTTCTAGCAATGGAGGCTCTGCAAGTAGGAGTCCTATGGCAGGGACCTGTGTTCTTCTCTGCACCTCATCCCTACATCTGGTAGCTGTAGGCATGACTTCCATGCAAGACTGGGAAGGCAGCCAAAACCCTTCCCACAGACTAGCCCTATCTCATACTAGTGTCTTCTCTTCCTCACTCACAGCCAGTACATGCCACCCTACTTCTGGAGAGGAAGGGATCTTCCATTAGAGCATGATGTTTTGTGGAGTCTCTCCTGCGCTGACCACAGACCTACCCTAGGTGCCCGTGCTGAAGTTCTCAGATCAGCATCCAAACAGAGGGCAAGCTGAGAACTACATTACTCTTCACTGAATGTATTCATTTAGCAATTCTGGAAATGGAATTTCTCCTCAGATCTGCCATAGGGATACAGCAGGGACAAGGACTACTACTTCTCCTGGCCTGCCAAAACCTCTCCCATCCAAAAACTCTGTTTACAGCTTTAGTGGGGATCAGGCAGGAGTTCATTCCTCATGATCCTTTGTGGTCTGGGGTTTTTTTTGCTGGGAAGCTGTTTGCAGTGATGGCTGGATGCATAACTATAATCTTCAACAGCAGCAGTAAGGGTCTGTGCTATACTGTGGAGCTCCTCTGGCGACCTGCAGCACACACTGTTGCCTCCTCAATGTTTACTCCTACTGAACATGTCCTTCAGACAGTTGATGTTTAAGAACTGGGCTGAGATGACCAGTCTGTCAATACCAGTAATCTATAATCTGTTCCCTACTCCCAATATGGTTGGGTTCCTTTCCCTGGTGCAGCTTTTTGCACTGTGCTTCCAAAACCAGCTCTGTAAATGGGTATTTCCCTGGCATTTCACAGGAAACCTTAGGAAGCAAAATGACCATATGCTGCTGCCTACTTTGCCCAAGCTATGCTCCTGGGAGGCCAGACCTGCTGCTGCTGTTCAAGGAGGGGTCGAGGGATATGGGCTCTTGCCTGCAGCAGCATAATTGACCATCTCTCACATCACTGAGGCTGCAGCAGCAGGCCCAGTTCTCCAGGGCTCTCCTTGATTCCTTCTAATACCTTCTCCCAGCTCCATCCCCCCCCCTTCTATGCCTCCTTTTCCTCTGTGGGATCAGCCAGATCCCTCATCCTTAGGGCAGCAACATTTAGTTTTTCAAGTACTGTTGAGCCAGCTCTGCATAGTTGTAGCATCTGGGCTTGATACAGTTTACCTGTGAGATTCATTATGTATGGCATCACTTGCACAGCACTTTCTGCTCTAACCTGTGAACTCTGATTCAAAGCATGCTGTGGTATGTGGGAACTGTACGGGCTGCATACCAGCCAATGCCAGACACAGAAGATCATACAAAACAAATACACTTGCAAGGACTGTTTTCTTCCTCCTTAGCCTGAAGACTCCCATATGCTGTCCTCCTTTCTCGTCCCCTCTGGAACAGGAGTTTAACAGACACACACAAGCATACTGATAACAACCTCAAATTTACTTTTTAAGCTCCAGTTGTCTAATCTATGATGTAGATAAACCTATGAGAATACAAGCATTAGAAAACATTAATTATTTTGAGAGATGTTAAATCTGTGTATGTTATAGAAGAGAAAGTAAAGTTTTTTGTCATAGACTAATGATAGTTGATGGCTTCTTAATCTAGCAGAGAAAGACCAAATGCAATTTGGTACATGGAGGCTGAAACTGGAGAAGCACAGAGATGAAACAAGCTGTGAGCTATTAATATTGAGTAGCACTGGAGTTACCTATGGGATGATGCCCTAAGGAAAATGGAAATTTTCCACTGTTTTGCTCTGTGCCAGTCAAGGCTGTATATATAAAACACATGCTCTCACTTAAGTTCTTGCTACACACAAGTGTCTTTATGTCCTTTATGTGTGTGAAGTGTGACAAGATTGCCATAACACAACCAAAACCAGCTGACAAAGTACCGGAGGGCAATGGTTTCCTGGCCCTCCCATGGGTCCTCCCACAAGCAAGTGGTTTATGCAGTGAGGTGATCCACAGCTGCCAGTCTTACTTGCTGCTGCATGAACTTGTAATTGCTGATTAGAAGAGAAGCAAAGCAGGGTTTTGCAGCTCTGTGTCATATCTGTCGGCACACTGCAAGCCCAGGAGGAACAGAGTAAGGGAACTAGACACAAAGGCCATTTTCAACATCTTTAAGCCTCTAACACAGGTGGAATTCAGAGAATTACAATATGAAGCCTAAGTTCCCTGCAGAGAGAAACAAGTACCTCAAACAGGTGTTTCAAGGTACTGTCTTGTTTTTATGCAAATTTTTTCCCACATTAGGTTGAGCTCTGACACATGGACTTGGTCTGGCTGGTGTCCTTGCCCCTTTGGTAAGTTTTCATCAGTGCTATGACTGGAAAGCAATGCTCTCTCCCACCTGCAGAACTATGACAACTTTGCTTGCTAGACAAAGAGTTTCTTCTACTCTTATCTTCTGGCACCTTGTTCTCATTTATCTTTTTGTCTTTCTGTTTAGGTATTTTGGATATAGTGCTCTTAAAGCAGCCTGTGCTTGTGTTGTGATAATGATAGTCTAACAATGCCAAGCTAGTTCTCTTGCATCTGCCAGAGAGTTTGTTTTGTCAATATTTGCTGTTTATAGTAAATTTTATTTTTTGCTGAATGATTTGTCTGCGAATTGTAAAAACCTGACATAAAGTGCTAGAGCAGACATATTAAAGATAATTACCAAGGTAAATCACTTAGGAACTATTGAGATACTACTGGCTGTTCTTGTAACCTTCTCCCTTTATAGTCAAAACTGTTTTTCTGTTTGCATTATTTAATGAAAGCCATATTTATTATTTTTTTATAATAATTTTGTTAATTTATTTAACATAGAGCATAACAAGGCACAGCTCTGTGGCATAATTGCATTAAAGAAATGGTAGCACATGGTTGTGTGAGTGTTGATGTGGTTCTGAGCCTCCAGGGGTTAAGCCAAGGTGTGTACAGGCAATTCGTGGGGAGGTACTTTGTATAAAGTTCAGTGGCTGAGGAATGTCCTGGCAGTCAAGCTTCATTGCCTGGGAAAAACACAGGGCTAGATTGACATTTTAGTTAGTGACACAATCCTGCTGGCTTTGCTGGTGCAAATGAGAGAATAAAAATACCTCATAAAATTCAGATTAAGAAATCCTATAGCTGTATTCTGTGACTGAAAGGAGTTAGGAATAGGTTGGGGAGCATGAAGGGAATATCTTCTTTTCCCATTTTGGTCAACCTCAGTTCAGGAGGGGATTCTGTAAGGTATGAATCTGTCTAGATCACTGGGAGTAAGGATTAATACAGGCTCACACACAACACATGACATGTAGCCAACCGGACTCCCTTCCATTAGGAACCCCTTGAGAAGTCTCTTTCGGTGATACTGTCCCAGCAACCAGCTTCATTTCTGCCCTGGCGGGCTGGCCAAGTGGGAGAGCTCCTTGCCAGATGCCTGTCTTCACTTAGCTCTCTGCCCGTCTCTGCCTAGTGCTATCCTGATCGCTGCCTGAACCAGCTGTGTAATGTATGCTTTGTCTTTTAGCTAGAAAGGAACAGGCAGTGTCATTTAGCCAAATTTCCATGAAACTGGCAATAGATGAGAAATCTAAAGCAAAACAATCTTCAGGGAACTGCAAGGTCCACAGTGTTTTTGGAAATCTGAATACTTCTTTGAATAACAAGGTGTAGATCTCAGCATTTGCCTTTAACCACTCCCATGTCCAAATCTTAGCCTTATGTTTTTAGTTATATTTCTATATTTTAGCCACTTAATCACATCAGTCTTTTTATTTGTGCATAGTAAGTGATTTACTACTCACTGTCTGATGAGACACCAGTGAAAGCACACTATCGATGTGAGGAAAGATTTTACAACACAACTTTATTAAACAGCATATCTCATACCAGGCAATATCTGTGAGCCAGATAACCACACTTAAGATCTTGTTTAACCATGCCTAGTGAAGAGTGTTGCTTACAGTACTAGGAGATAATTTTGTTCGGTTCTCCTGCCTGCTTCTTCCATAGGATGTTGCAAGCCTGTTTGATTCAAACTGCTCTGTTATAACGCGGCAGTATCAACAGGAACCAAAGCACAGTTTCAGAGCATTCATGGATCTCTCATTATCACTCAAGACATCACCTTTTTGTTGCATCTCTTCCCAACAAGCCACACTTGCTTTCTCGAGAAGATGAGACCACCTTCCATGGTGGCAAAGCAGGACATACGAAGGCCACATGCAAATTGGCCAGGGAGATACGTGTCGGCATGATTATTGTTATCCTCAATGAGGACAGCCTCATAGGGAAATTCTTAAAGTATCTTTGATGGAAGTAACATGCCTGATGATGGAGACAGTAACAAGTAGTTGCTAAACCTGGGCCAGAATGAATGATCTTTTGCTTTAAAACACGCTGGTCTGAAGCCCAAAGCTCTGGGGTTCTGCAGCTCCCCTCTGTCTCTAGTCCCTTTGGTTTCCATGTGCTCATCCTGGTCTTTTGGATATTAAGAGACAGAGTGCAGGCACAGCCAACCCAGGGGTGGCAGTGACTGGCCTGGGACAGAGGGCAGCAGCAGGCAAGACACTCAGTCCCAGTGGCCGGCCTCTCCAGGCAGTGATACTGCCAGCTCTATTTGAGTAACACAGATAATATACATTAAGTAAATTTATCGTCATGTAAGAGATTGCTGCACAGAAAGTAGCTCAATAAGTAGTATCCCTACCCTTGAATAAAATGTGTGCTGGCAGCTATCTTTAGAAATGCCTGAAAACTCAGACCAGTTTGTTTGAGCCATCTTGTGTGAGATGGCCTAAGCACGTGCAAGTAGGTTGGTGTCGGCTCGTAATTTGGTTTTCATGTCCATTATGTCACCAACCCCATGCACCAGGGGCTGCCTACAACCAGTGGAGGGTGCTCCATCGTCTCCACCAGGCTGTGGTGGGTGGTGAGGGCAGCACTGCTCTGTGGATGCCAGCTCCCTGCCTGGCTGCTCTACGGGAAACACAGCTGTGCCTTGGGGCACATCGGGTTTGAAGGCTGGGAAATGACTGCAAGG